>WBMY01008619.1:2763-142118 GCA_013397315.1 Donacobius atricapilla
TTGGGGGGGGGGGTGAGATATGGCTGAAATTAGGAAAATCTTCATCATTTTCATTATGTGACACAGCAAATCACAGTCTGAGACCTGTGTAATTCACCTTTTAAAGGCATTTACCTTCATCAGAATATCAGAGTTCGCACTGATATTTTTGTACCATATCTGTTCTATTTCCAGCTTACTTTAAGGTAAACTGTACTTCCAATTCTACTGGTTTCTTCACACATCTCTGCCTATCTCATGTCCCCCCAGAAATCTGCACAATAGGCACTTTTAAATCTCTGACATGTAAGGGAAGAAGAACTTAGCAAAAAAAAAAACAAAAAAAAAAAGAAAAAAATCTTTTTCAGTAATTATTTTTATTGATGTTACCAGTTACTAACTAAAATTAAATCCAAAATTGATGAAAGTACCAGTATATTATAACATGCGAACAAGCCTTTAAATAACTCCAAAAAAAAAAAAAAAATCTGTACCAGTAAATAAATGAGAGCTAATTTGTCCTATAGGTAAGATCTAAGTGCTATTATGTTATAAATTCAGCCTGTTCATCATTCAACCTGAGAAAAAAGACTTTCACAATTCAACTTGATCAGGAAAGCAGCTGTGAGCTGTGCACTGGCATCATGCATTGTAAAATGGGAAGAAATTATAGAGATACAAAAAAGAAATAATACTAATGAAAACAGATAATTAGTGTGAAATATCTAGTTAGGGTACACTTCTGCACAATTTTCAAGCTTTAAAATGTTCTAGATTAAGAAACCTGATACAGCTTTTAAGAAAGGACTTACCCATTTTTTTTTTCCTGACTAGTACAAAAGATGGAGATTTCAAGTAAAGCCTAAATAACAAATAAAATAACATCAGCAAAACTATTTAGAAGAACCATTTTTGGGTTTTTTTGACACATGAACAAAAGAATATGAAAAACCTCCTTACAAGTGCATAATCTCTTGTTAGATAAATTAGGAAATAACAATGATTCGGTCACACCTAATATTCTTCTGCATTATCTTTGGGGAAAAACAAAAAGAACAAAGGAAAAAATATTTTACCATCATGATTTCAAGGCACAGCTCATCATCTGCAGAATTTTTATTCCCAAGTTCTAGAAGTGTGCAGGTGACAGTACTTACATTGGAAATGGCCCGAGAAATAGATCTAGGCTACACCATAAAGCAAACCAAAAGGGGTTATTTTATTTTTCCTAAAGGCAGCAGCAAGAAGAGTGTTAAGATAAGTAAACCCAGCGTTGTTCTCCTATTTTTCTTTGCCTTCAATCACTATACCCATTTCTGTAATTTATTGTCAGTTCTGAAGACAGATAATGATGGAGTAGCATAGGTAAATATCACAGTGATACAGGTGGAGATAGGTCACAGATTTTTTGCCCAAACATTGTTCCATTATTTTTACATCCAAATCTTTGAAACAGTTATATTAAGTTGATAGATAGTCTTATTCAAATATAATAGGAGGAAAATTGCTGTTTATGCAACTGAGCTACAATGCAGCACTGCATTTCCTATGTCCTATACAAAACTGTTCTCCTTTTCAACTAAAGGACTCATTTACTTTCTCCATTTCCCCAACAAGTAGTGTTTTTTTGTTGTTTTGTTGTTTTGCTGTTGTTATTATTATTTTTGTTTTTACTTGCATGAGGGTTTGGGGATTTTTAATATATCTGAAGGGAAATTACTCAGGAGGGCCTATCAATATGGAGTATTTATTGTTAACTTAAAACATTATATTCTTTCTTCATGGTTTATATTACAAAGAGTCATTCAAGGCCTTTACAAATCTTTCTAGAAAAATGAGTGATGTTTCAAAATTTACTGTTGAGCTAGTGAACAGCAAACTGGTGTTCATATTAGTGTTGCTCATACTAGAACCTAAGAGTAAAGCCCATTATACCACGTGGCGAGACATCAGCTCTTTCAAGACTGCATCAGAATCCAATCCTGATCATGAGAGAAGGAAGCCAAACATGCCCCTCACTTTTTCGAACAAATAGTAGTTACATTTAAGGACACTGTGTCATGTTCTTTACAGTTGTGTGTTTCGATGGGAGCAACTCTATACCTGTGATTGTTGCCAACATGAGGAGTGTCACAAAATGATAAGACATTTAAAATTTTAAGTCCGTCTGATTAGAAATCACTGTTTGGTTTAGGCATGTGTTACATGTTTCACAGACACCACTGGAGAGTATTTAATATCAACCATTTCATAAATGATCCATTAGGGTCAGACTTCATAATGACTCCTGGGAGAACTATGTGTTTATATCTTTGCCATTTGCTTATTCAGCTTTCTCTCCTGTTGGGAATTAAGAGCTGTAAATTCTCCAGATAGCTGTTTGTAGTCAATGAGGACCTGAGATGACTGTGATAGGAGGTTGGCTGCTGCAATTTCCAACTTGTCCACTGTAGGAGGACCCTTTTCTCTCTTTCAGAATCTCTCAGCTTTGACTGTGGGCTAACTGTTTTGAGGGAGAAAAGGGAAAATTGTACTAAACCATGTTTATCATTGTCTTGGCATCAGACCCTTTCTAAAATTTGTAATTTTGTATGTAAATAGCATTTTGCCGCTTCCAGTCTACCTTATGTCCTATACCAGAGCCATCTTCTATTGTCTTTATTGATAATTTGCTAGCTTCAGAGTGGTATTTTTGCTAATGATGAATTAAACCACATCATCTTCCAAACAATTATGAGCTGTAGAAAAGTTCATACTGAGAGCTAAATTTGAAGTGTGACATTTGTGGCTATTTCTTGAAGGGCCTGGCATTTCCTGTAGGACGAGCTGCTCTTTAGAGCCTAGCTGATAAATGTGACATCAGTCAATTAAAGAAAAAATAACAGAGATGTGTAATCACAGAAATTACAATGTAATCATGTAACCCAAAGAAATATTAACTATTAAAATCAAAATTACATTCTGTGACAGAAACAATGTAGTATAGTATCAGAAGTATAACTATGTAAGTAAACATAATTTTTGCAACTAACATGTATTTAAAAGGAACGAAACAAGGATGAACCTTCTAATACTTTTCAAAAGCTTTGGAAGAAATCACGCAAACAGAGATCAAAGCCCACTGATGCTGATGTCAAAACGGGATGAAATTATCCATGTCAGGATAAGGATGACATAATTTTTAGCTCTAGTTTTCCCATTTTAAGCTTGTAGTTATTTGTCCTTATGATTTTATCACCTTGTTTGAAGGAACTTCTTTTTTTCTTAGTAATATATGTGCCAAACCATGTGCCTGTGCATCAAAATCTCTCTGATCTTCTCATGACAGTAATTAGGATTTTTCTTAGTATTTCACTACATAACTGGTTTCCTGTACTTTGAATCATTCCCATGGGCAGGTGAAGCTGCAAAACTTACCAAACGGTTGTATAAATTATCTTGCTTTATACAGGTCATATTTCATCTGGAATTTTAGCAGATCTTCCCTTTACTCAGGTACATTTGAGACAAGTTTTTTTTTTTGTTTTTTTTTTTTAATTATTTCATTATGAATCATCTGGTTATCCCCTCTTAAATCCTATCAGTGCCATTTAGAGCACTCGCTCTTTTTCTTCACTAGTTTTACATGTGTTCCTAATTTATACATATAGGGTATAGCAAATTATATAAGCATATATGTATCTCAAGAGAACCTAGTTTACTTAAGAGTCTTAATTTCTTTGTAAAATGGCCTCCACTTAGAATTAATATGTCCATGACTTTGTGTCATCAGAAATTGTTAAAAAAAAAAAATCTTTTTTTCCAGATAGCTTATGTAAATATGCTTAAATATGTGCAGAATATTGATTTTCATTTCCCCTGAAGGACCATATTAAAATATTTCAAGTGAATTATTCTTCCTTTGCAGATACATTTTTAGATCTATCAATGAGAACATATCAGTCTTGTCATAGGCTGCAACAGAGACAGTAAGCACTGCCAGTGATAATATTTTTTTTTTTGGTATTTAACCCAAATGACCAGATACTTCAGGGAAGCTAAAAAGAGGAAAAATCGGTTTACATTTTCCTGTCCATTAAAGAATGAAGACGTCAGCAATCTACATATCCTCCCAGCAGGAAATCTAAGAGACAAAGATGTCATATATGGGGTGCTGTTACTTTCATCAGAATTTCACTATTCCTCATATGAATTATTCCTTAATAATTAAAATAAATCAAGTACTCCTGCCTCTTTCCATAGGGAATTGAGAAGAGCCATCAGATTTCTTTATTTTTAAGATAAAATAATTGTTGATGAAGATCAGCACAGATACTTGGATAGATTATTATTGAACCAGATCTATAGGTCAGCTGATGTGGATGTTATTTTCAGACTAGAGCTATGACAATGTCTCTGGTTTAAAGATCTTATAGACTGCATTAGAATGCAGGCTTCTAGCCTGGCATGGACTCAGCCTCAGCAATTTAATTGATTGTTTCAAGTCATTTAAAATGCAGTTCTAAGATAAAAAAAGGTAATGATTTCTTTTGTTCTTACAAGGACTTATAAAGCCTAAAAAAAATAATCTCTAATCAGTTTATGCCATTTTTAGATGTATGCATTTTTGCTGCTTTCCCCTCCAAAACTATAACTGTAAGATTGCTTTGCTTTGCTGTACCTTTATCAACTGGTAAGCACAGGGCAAATGTAAGCATGTTAATTATTGATCTCCATGACAATATTCCATTACCTATCTAAGCCTAAAATAGATCATCAAATTGAGTAATCTCAGTCGAGTTTTCTGACTACATGATCCAATAACTGGGCAACATAGTGAGAAACAATATAGCAATTCTATTATTAACTTATGAAGAGGCAAACAAGTGTGAAACTGAATGCATTTACAGCAGATCAGAAAACTGTGTTATTTACCAGTGTGTCTAATCAACCATGGTGGGTAAAATAAGGCAGGAACTCCTAATTCTAAAGCAAGATAAATTAAGTGCAAAGTCTTTGTGTAGATCTCTTACAATAACATCAAGTGATTTTAGTCAACTGCGTAGAGATGGTGCTACAATTGAAATGTTTGTCAAGTGTATCTCACTCCCAGCAAGATGTTCTTTCAGTGGACATAGAGAAAAATTTTGCTAATTGAGAATGTTTTAATTTTAAAATTACTTTTTTCTGTATTTCAGTAAATAAAAATTCTAAAATTACATTCTGCATCATGGTAAATAGTGCACTTCATAAAAAATAGGATGTTTCCCCCTAGGTTTGCCAGAATTATATTGCTTTTCCTGAATTGTTTTGTCTTTACTAAAACTACTCATGTACACAAAATATAATAAGCTGACATTTGATAAAAAAAGGAGCTGTGCTAAAAGAGTGATGTTGAAAAGATGTATTCTGTAGGGATGTTAGCCAAATAGCTTACAATTTGCATTTTGCCATGTGACGTTGCATGACAGTTTCTGTTACTTTTTTAGATGCTGATATAATTTGTTCAGTTTTCAAAGCTACAGTTTGATCCAGTGACTTTGCTTAGTTTGAGACCACTACACTTTTTTTTTTTTTTTAAGTACTTTTACTGTACTTATGCTTTCCCTGAAGCATGCAGGAAATTCCATTATCTTTTTCACTTTACTAATAGCCTTTAGTAAACTGGACTAGCCAATGTTTGTTGCAAATGAGAACACCTTAAATGTCTTGCTTTGCCATTAAACTTTACAGAGCATGAACAAATGCTGCACCCAGGTGACAGTGACAGTTTGTTCCAAAAATGAATGCAGTGGAAATTGTTTACTGTCACTAGTCTGAAATGTTTTTAATTGCAGAAAATAGTAAGAAGGAATTTAAAAAAAAAAAAAAAAAAAGAAGAGCAACACAAACTTGCACCTAATGGAATGAGCAAGCCTAGGAGGTGCTATTGATTATAATATTGCTTGCATCAAATTGTTTTGGCTCAGCTTGCCTCTAAAAGCAGTTGTCACATTGAGTTCTCATCTGTCTTTGTCACTTTTCTTCAGTTCGTTAAGGAACTGCCTGCAAGCTAAGGACAAGGTAAGAACACTGCACTGCAGTTTGATTCCTTAATTCCTTTACAACCTGCATCACTAGCTCTTGGGTAGTGGGCTCCCACTGGACTGTCATGCCCTGATGTTAGCAGTGAACCTTCTATCTTGGAGGTATGGATCACAGAAAGGATCAAAATGTGCTGTGAATATTTCAAGTTACAGTGATGAATGCAAGTGAAGGAAAAAATTGCAATTTGCCATCTTCCATTTGCAACAACTATTGCTTGAAAATATGTGTAAACTGGATCGAAGAGAAGGAAGAAATAGGAAGGCTTGGTGGGAGAGTATAATATTTTATCATGAAACTTGAGCCAGATCAGTTGTTTTTCACTAATGTTCATATCTTCTTTCATGTGAGAGTAACATTTTGGTCTGTTTTCTTTGTGGGACATCCCTTTAAAAATCAGACAGACCAAGAATGAAGCCCATTTTGTTTGTCAAAAGAAGCCATTTTAAAAGCCACACATAAATGCTGTTTTCTGATTTTAAATAAGCCACAATGAGAAGAGAACCCTTATTCCTTGAACTTCTAAGAGTGATCTTGTCACTGTCAGCAGTTTTCTGCCCATGTCAGCCTATATCCTGAGTTTCCTTACAAAAGAACAATGACCATGGTTTTCTGTAATTGTCCAACAGCATTTGAAAATAGAGAGAAGAGATAATTCTTGATTTTCTCCACCTCCATGTTCCCCTTGCGTTTTTTTTTTTAAATACAAAGCCCATATGAAAATGTTCATGATAAGAAAATTAATCCAAGATCCTAATTTTGTGATGTGTATTTGATGTCCAGCTAGTGGAATAGAAAAGTTAGTTTTAATTTTAGTTTATATTTCTATTTTAGACTAGGAGAGAGAAACAATTTATTTTACAGTGGACTTCAAAAGGCTGTGCAATATGTAAATTACTCAAGGATAAATCTTGGCTCCAATGATGTCAAGAGCCAATTAGTCTTAACTTCTGCAATGATGAACTGCTTTTAAACTATAATAAACAGTAATATTTATGGCATGCTATGTAAAACTTTGCTGAAGTTGAATATAGCTGAAGCTTTGGGAGGTGGTTCTGCTGGCAATATTATCTATCTCCTGGAAACTTCATATCATGAATGAAATTCCTAGTGGCTCAAAAAGCACTGACATGAACACAGTGTGTCAGCATCAAACCTGGCTTCTAGCTAAACTCTTAGTGCCAATCTGTCAAAATGGACATTAAAGAGTTTTAATGATTTCTGCCGCAGCTGCATTCTTCCTCTCTCATTAGGAAAAGAGATTACTGCCTGCTTGTATCAGAGAGTCCTGTCCCTGGAATGGCCATGAGTATGTCACATGTATTTTAAAGATGCCCTCTGTGAGTGAGCTGAAGCCCTGAGTAGAAATCACGTGTATATGGCCTGCAAATATGGCCTTGCATGCTCTGCATGCACTCAGTGTAGGCATATTCCCACATTCCCTGCATGCAGCTGGCCTCTCCATTCTGTCTCGATGAGAGGAAAACCTGGATCAAGATGCTCTCACATGAGTGGTAACTCTTGCTTTAGTGTGGGAGGAAAGCAAGACTCTGAAGGGGATGGTTCTTGGATGTGGAACTTATTTATTTTTTACTTTTCTTCTTCAGCTCAAAGTAATGTCAGTGTGTTGCTTTTCAAAACCAAACCATTTCTTTTCATCTGTGAGACAGAGCTGTGCTGAAAGGAGTAAGGTCTCTTACTCAAAGACTCAGCATCCCATTGGCTTAATTTGGAGTTAAAAATACAGCTAGATAATTAGTACATGAGCCTCATCAAAACATTGATATAAATGTTTTAGCAAGAATTTTCTTAAAAGAAGAAAAAAAAAGGAAGTGATTTTCAAATTAGTTTGGAAGATTTTTCATATGTTGACCTATGAAAGAGTTTTTCCAGTGTTGATACATAGATAAAAAAATGTTATGGTTTTCTAACTATCTTAGAAACAATTTAGTTAAACATAAAATCTGTTTCTAACACTGGTATGGTTTTGTTTGTTTGTTTGTTTTTTTCCCTAATGATTTTAGTGAATGAGGTTTTAGAGAGAATGTCAAGATCATAACCCTACAAAGTCTTAGTGCGAAAAAGTTCCACTTGTCTCAGTGAAATCTAAAATTTGGTAACATACTCTAATCATAAATTATTTATATTATAATGCCACAGAATTGTGCACGTCGCTTAATGATTTTTTGCTAAATCTGGTGTATTTCTAGGAACTGGACATCTATTTGCTATCTGACTATATGTGTCCACTTCGTTTCAGCAAAGATGAGCTAAGAACAAAGTGTTTTTTCTACCCAAACCATAGCCTTTTATTAATTGCCTTCTTAATCTTGCTTCATTAGAAGCAGAAAAAAAAAAAATGGGGGAAAAGGTATAACATCTGCATTTGTTTTATCCATATGCTCAGCCCCTAATGATATTTCTGTGAACTCAGAAAATAAGGAGGTTCCTTCAAATTAACAGCATTATAAACATTTTCTGCCTTACTAATTACCATGTATAAAATCCCTGTTTATCATGTGGACTGTTCTGAAAGCAAGCAAAACCCTGTCATTGTCAAAGTCCATGACTAGAGGACAGAGATTGTGGTATGGAAATATGTAATGCTGCATCTACCAGTGTAAACAGGAATTAATCTTTGGTGTATTGAGCATATGAATCACTATCCAAATAGCAATTCCACAGTAATGCAGCTGGAAGAGGCCTAAAGAAAGGAGTCCATCTACCATTAAAGTGGTTATTGATTGAAGGTTAATGTTGTGTGTCTGGGAGATCACTCTGCATCCTTCTTTTAATCAAATAAGTGCAGAACTGAATGACTGACTAAATTGCTTGGCTAGCTGTTCATCTTATTCAATATGGGATATCAACATTGATTGTTTAAAGTAATCCAGTGACTAAAAATCTACGGCTTTATGTCAACTGGAAATAGTCATGTATTCACACATATCTACCAGAAAAAACTTGATACTTTTTTATTTTTTTTTCACATCCAAGCTGTGAACATCTATTGCTTATTCCACTCTAAAAAAGGTTTCACCCTTTTTTTCCCCCCTGTGAACAGAATAATTTATATTCTATTATACGGTTCTGTGTGTTTTTGTATGGTATTCATATGAAAGAGAATGATAAGGTTGGATAAATGCTTCTGAGGGATGGAGAGATGGAGGTTGCCTAGGGAGCATGCTCAGAGATAGGAAGGCTCAAGTCATGCTGGGCGGCAGGCAGCAGCTATGCAGAGCCTTCGGGTAAATGCCAAGCCAAGCAGTGAGCACACAGCCCAGGAGGGACAGGAAGGCTGCTAAAAACAGGCAGTGGGAATAGAGCTATGTTCCCAGAGTGACAAAATCAAGACATTTTCTTGGGAACACAGACTGTGCCCAGCTGCCCCAATCAGGAAAACGATTAAGTTGCCGAAATTACACTGGAGGTGAGGCAGAGGCAGAACTTGAACTGCTATGGCCGAGGGGGAAAGGTTTTCCTTTTATTTCTCTTCTGTTTTACTAGTCAGTCAGAGTTTTCTATATTTTCAAAGTAGAACAGGATGATGAAGAGCTAAAATCTAAGCACATAAATTAAATGGTTTAGTCCCTAAATGCTGAAGGATTACACAGGAGTTAACACGGCATTTCAGAGCACATAAATGAAAAGCCCAATTAAAGTCTGCATAAAGTAGGTTGTGTAAATATCATACCAGTCTAAGACTTGACAGTGTCAACTTGTCAGCTGATATTTCCTCTTCTCTGGTATATTCTCAGTGGATTGATGATTCATTTCTCTGTTTTTCTAGCTTAGGCCTGACCTTTATTCTTCAAGGGCCAGAATGAATTGGGGTGCAATCTTCTAGAAACATCAGTAGTGAATGTCTTGTGTGTTACTGTTAACATATAAAGAAACTCACACAAAGAAGTGATTTTAAATGAGTATTTTGTCACCATCTTTTTGTTGTGTGGCTTGAATTTCAGCTTTTAAGCTATATTATATTAAAGTCAGTGAGAGTTTAAAAATTATTACCTATCCTTTGTGGCAATAATAACTAGTCTATATAATATGAATGTCATATACTGTGTATCTTTTGAGGAGTTTAATTGTTGCATGACATAATGCACAGAACACTAAACATTAGTCTGTCTGAGTAAAGAACCTATTTCTATTTACATGGTAATGAAACTTTCTTTCAAATAATCAACAAGCTAATGAGACTTTCTGAATGACCCTGGATTATACGTTGGTTATTCTTGTAATTTAGATCAAATACTGCTGATAAATAAAGCAGAAAATCCTTAATTGAATGTAAACATTCAAACAAGAAAAGAGGGAAGAAATGAGTCAGAACCCAAAATGAAAGGAAAAGGACAAAGGAGTTCTGAATGGAAGTTAGTCCAGCCAAGATGATTGTGTAGGAGGCAGAAATGCCCTGCATTAATGTCTATTGATTCAAGCACAATAAAGTTTCTCCAGGCACAATAAAGTTTCTCCCTGATTGCTTACTGAGATACATAAAGGCTTTCCAATGGACAATGTAGCAAGATTTTTCCCTGAAACTTTCTTCATTCAACTTCATCTCTCCTTTTCTGTACTTGCTCAAATGTCTGGTGTCAGATATGAATTTATGCAAACAGCCTCAGAGGTTCCTTCACTTTCACATCTCCTGTAAAACAAGCATTTCAATTTCTTCATGTGGGAGCAGCATTATAAAGACCAACAAAGACTCCCAGGAACATGTATGATATCTGAGTACATTTTCTAAGATGGATGAAAAGTTATATGTTTATAGAATGCTTATTTTTTTATTTCCATGCATCTATATTGTAGCATGAGTACAGTTTTTGAAGGAAAAAAAAAAGAGAAAGAAAATTCCATTTGAAAATATTGACATTAACCCTGAAGCCCTGAGCTTGGCCACTCCCTTCTGCTTGATACCTCTGGTGACTGGCTTCCAGGGCTTCCTACTTTCCCACATGGCCTATATTTTCACATGCCTTTCTCTTTTCATCATTGCCAGTTATCCCCTGTCGTCCCTCATATTCAGGGCAATTATGGATCATGCTGCCTGTCCTGCTTTTGTGCGGGTGCACTCAAAATGGGTAAAACAGTTATCCCAGCAAATGGCTGGTTGATTCTGCTGTTGAGTGTATGGGAGATCAGAGAGTGGCAGAAACTGAAGAGAAAATGTTTATGATGATACCTAGAAACTCCAGAGAAAGAACATTCTTATATCGATAATATTAGTGTCACATCCTTATTTAGAGAAATTTTTGATTTCTTTACCAGTACGATGACTTTGGTATAAGAATACTTCATTAACAAATCTCATCAAATTAGAATATTCATAGAAGAAAAGTCTATTGTTTGGTATTCTGTTTTTTAATTTTAAAGGAAGTAGTAACTAGTTATTAGCATACATTTTTTAGTGTATTAACCTACATTTTTCAGTGTTTTCTTTTCTGAAGAAAATTTTCCTCATAACAACATTAAAACTAAATTTCTTGTATTTTATGCATGCAAGCTTCTGCCTGCTACATGTATATATTTTGCACAATGATGTGCTACTCATTTCTCCATTACACTGGAGGGTATTATATATCAATCTAAGGGTTTGATCATTACCTTGATACATAAGATTAATTTTGCTGGTTGTGAATGCTATGGTTGCTACAGCTGCATGAATCCCAAACATATTTTAAACAATAACATAAAAAGTTTTTTTTTAAATACAGTGGCATTATTTTATGGCCATTTGTCTGTGTTCTTGAGCAGTCTCTTTAAATGTGTGGTGCATGATAGTCTGTTGAGCAGAAATGAGGTTAGTTTTCCTCAGCAAGGGTAGAAGTATCTGTTAATGCACAGGAAAGATGAACCTGTTGGAGTGGGTTCAGAGGACCATGAAAATGATCCTCCTGTGAGGAAAGGCTGAAAGAGTTGGAGATGTTTAGCTTGGAGAAGGGAAAGCTCCACTGGGTCCTTATAGGAGCCTTTCAGTATCTGAAGTGGGCTATATTTTTATAAGCCCCGTTATAAAGATGGGAACATTTTTTTTAGAGGGCCCTGTTATGACAAGGGGTAATGGTTTTATCTGAAGTAGGGCTAGACTAGACATGAGGAAGAATGTTTTTACAATTAAGGTGGAGAAACTCTGGAACAAACTGCCTGGAGAAACTGGATGTCCCATCTCTGGAAGTGTTCAAGACCAGGCTGGATGCTGATCTAAGCAATGTGATCGGTTGAAGATGTTCCTGTTTATTGCAGGGAAATTTGAACTAGATGACCTTTAAAAGTCCCTTCCAACCCAAAATATTCTATGATTCTATGATATAAAACCATTTTTTTTTCAGCAGATAATGAGTAGCACTTTCCTTGCACATGCCTTGTGCACAGACAGAGCTCTGGGCTGAAGGAATTTAAATTTCCAGAGGAAGGATGGAGAACACCATGAGACCCTGAGTCTTTGGCCTGTAAACACTACTGCCAAATTTGAAATTGACAAATTCTAACCTCTCTTACTATGAAAATAAACTCATCCTGCTTCAAAGACAGTTTTGAAAATGATTCAATTATGTGGAAAAGAGATTTCTGATCCATGACAGCCCTTCTGAATCCTCAGTATGATACAGAGGCATTGGTTGCAATCTCAGTAGCTGAGTTGTTGCCAAGGGGAAAATTATTAGTAGATAATTACTCAGTACCTCCATAGCCTGCATACTGCTATGAATATGTCCTAAGACAGTACTGCCTGTACTGTCTTAGGAAAAAGTGGTTATGAAAAGACAAAACAAGGAGTGAAACTCAAGATGTGATTAGTATTATTTGTGTTCTGGCTTCTCTTAGACAGTGGAAGATGTACTGTTAGTATGATCAAAAGCATTACAGAAATATCCACATCTGTTTATTTATTTATTTATTGCATAAAAAGTCATTAGACAGAAAAGAAGAAAGGACTTTTGAGGTGGGGGATTAGTTTTGTTTTGGTTTGGTTTTGGGGTTTATTTTTGTTTTTTTCTTATTTTCTCCTTTTAAGATTTTCATAGTTAAAACTTCATTCATTTGTGATTCTTTCTCACCTACATCATCATTAAATTTATTGTGCTGTGGTCTTCAGATTTGTTTTTACAAAAATCACTTTTGGTAGCTCACACAAAGAAAGTACCAAGACTGTGTACTGCATTATTAAAGAATTTTGTCTGAGAAGAAAAGAAGATATTATAAAGCATGTTGTACTATAGGATTGTTTATCAAGAAAATTGGTAGAGCACACAAGAGCCTGAACAATTTTATTTCTCTTTGAAATTAGCTGTACTTTAGCAAGGGTTTGGACAGATGGTTTTTCACCCATCCTATATTTTTCTGTGGAAAAGACTTGATATGTATGGAGAGCATATTTATGTATTTATGATGGTTTATGCCAAGTAGTAAAAAAGTTCCTTTTGCTACACTTACCTTTGTCTTTCAACATATATGTTCTATCCTTCATCTGCGTTAATAGCCCTCCTACTGTAAATTCCCTAATGGGTAGAATGGTATTGAGCTCTCTTCTAAGATCCTCAAATGAATATTCTCTTCCGAAACCAAAATCTACGAGGCTTCTGAAGACACAGATTGAGCAAATATGTAAAGTCTTGATAAGATTCCTGATTTTGCATAAAGCAAGGGTATTTTTAAGGGCAACGTGAAATCCATTTGAGTTCGTAGGTCATTCAGCTAATTTGGACTCTGAAGTCAGTAAATATTTTGCTGGAATTTTAATATCTTGTCTATCTTTTTGTGAATTCTTTACTGAGTGTTACAGTTTCTGCTGCTTCTGCTCCCCTGAACTGGTTAGAAAGGAAAATAAAACCTGGACTCCTGCAGAAGGTGTTCAGTTTCTTGTAACAGTAACTGTTCAGTTGACTGATTGTCTCTCTTTCACAAACGAATCCTGTTCTCTCATGATTTTTATGGCAGTGATATGCCTAAGGAAACAGAGGAAGAAATGTACTGACAAAGGTTTAGAGGAGGAAAAGAATGTGAACCATATTTTGTTTTGAAAACGAAGCATTTGAAGGATATCAGTAGGAACAGACAAGAGAGGAGAATAGTACTGGATGAAAGTGAATTGCTGAGTAGTAACCTGTAAGTGTTAACACTAAACTTGTACTTGCCTTAGTTGGATTCTTATTCTTTTTTACTACTGTGCTTGGAATTGCCTTTACTGCTCAGCATTCATTTTTCTCTACTGTATTTTTGTTATATATTTCTATTGAGTACTACAGAATTAATGGTACAGAGACCTTTAGTGAGACTGCCTGTTAGAATCCTAAAAAATGTGCAACATCTCACAGCCCATCACTTAAAATTCCTGTCCAGCCATGTTAATGAGTCTCAGACAGCATTAATGCACCTGGAGGGCATGGGTCTCAAAAGCCCAAGTGCAGCATAAAGGGAATGGACATTCATTTGAGCCTTACAGCCCCATGGGACCTTACAGGTATAAACTTAGCTATAAATTGACAAGCAACCTTGCTTGTCCTCAAGCTGTCTGAAATCTCTGAGAAGTTAGTAGTGTGTTGAAGTCCAGGGCATGTGGAAAACCCCTCAGACTGCTCTGGGTGGTCTGAGACCCTGGCTGGGATCCCATGAAAGCACTGCCTTTGACCTTAGTCCATGGGAAAAACTTCCAACACTCATAGATGAATTGAAAACAACAAAGATTTAAAATAAACAGTAGTTTAGTTTGTCACAGGGTGAAAATTTGTATTTTCAGGTTTTTAGTATGGAAATAGATTGGAGCAAGATGGAGAATTTTGGATGTTTTCTCCTTCTTCTTCTTTGTCTACTCCACTTTCTGCTGTGACAGTGGCACAAACGCACTGGTAAAATGGATTTGATGTAGAAATTGTATGTCTAGAATAGGTAGTAGTTACTGGCACGAAATTGTAAATATAGTATGCTTTAAGAGTTAATGGATTAGAAATCTTTAAAATGACCTTGGTCCCTCTGTCCATGTTCCTGTAGCTGCATTTCTTAGTGTGTTGAGACTGCTGTGAGGCCTTGAGATAAGAAATAGAATAAACATCTTTGAAGACTGCGCCACAGGATCCATCTCATCTTTTAAACCCTGGTACAGGACTTTGAAAACAGAAAACCCCTAATTAGGGGGTTGATGGGGTGAAAAATCCCATCAGTAGTGTTTTGAGGAAAAAAACCCCCACACTCTAATAGATTAACATTTGTTTGAAACCCAGCTGTGGGACTGTGTTCTGTGTGCATACTTTGTCTTGCTATGGGATGTAAGATGAATTTAAGTTCACAGGCTATAGATTTTCATAGCAAGACAACCACACTTCTGCATTGTTCAATATTCACCAACACATAATTAACAGTTACCAGTGTGGGTATTTTAGAGGCAAAGTAATAGATAACCATGCAAAACCTTTGCCTGAATATTAGTGAATTATGATGTTCTAACTGTTTTGTTTTCCTGCAGAATACAAGAAGTCTCAAACAGTCTATCACTGTCTCTTTTGGAAAACAGGAGAAAAAGCATTCAGAAAGCAGACTGAGGGATTTTTATGTGAGGGTGCTCACATAAGTACTCTAGTATAACCCTCAAGTACCCTGCAAATGTTGACAAGCTTCTTCCTAAAGATTAAACCATTGTTTAGTAGTCACATAGTACTGAATTAACAAGGACCATTCAGAAAGAAAAGTCTTTTCAAGGCTGATGCTGTAAGATCAAAATATATTAAATTCCTTTTTTTAAATTTTTTTTTCCTCTGATGACTTTCTGTGCTTTTGTCCTTTGCCAGAAGCAAATTAGAAGCTGTTCCAACTGAGACTAACTCTGATGGCATATCAATAAAGAACAAAAGCATAAGAGGTTTCAGGTGAAAGTAGGTTTCCCATTCAGATAATTATCACTTGTCCGTCAGAACAACACTTGCCCTATTTTTATGTTTCTTGAGTAGAGCATTGGAGTGGAATATTGCTCCATTGACTTTTTCCTGAGTTTTGGGCAAGTCACTTGCTTATTATCATGAATTACAGATCTAATTACATTTAACTTCCTTTTTAAAGTTTGGTAAAGAGAAAGGACTATGTAGTTGTTTAGTTTTATTTTTAGCTTTTAACCTTAAACCTCCTTTAAAATAGTTTCATGTTGTATGTAACTCATTACAAAGCATGGATAGTTTTATGGAATTGTCACAGAATTTTACCTAGAATTTAATACAATTGCAGAAATAAGTAGATTGGTTTGATTTTTTTCTGTCTTTCTTTTCCCTTGAAAGATCAGTTGAGTTGGTAAACCAAGTAACAAGGAAACCATGATAAACATCAGTGGAGATTCTGTACATTACAGCTAGATCTCTAAGAATGAGACTTCTGAAAGTTCTCTTTCATATTCTATTTAAGGCACTGATTTGCAACTTGATTGTCTTAGATTTGGCTCTGCTACATACATCTTGTACGAGTTTTGACAAGTTGTTTGGTTAAACTTGGTGTTACGTGGTTTACATTTATAAAATCGAGATAAAGTTGATTATTTTTCTGTTTGGTGTACAACCCTTGTACTGCAACAGACAATGCTTGTAAATAGGATGCTTGTGAAGGGCACTTTTCTGAATTAAAATAGTGCAAGTAAATTTAATCATGAGATTTCAGGAAGCTGGTTTCTACCAGATCATCAGGCAGGAGTGACTATAAAGTACTTCTTCCTGAAAAGAGCATTCATACCAGGAATAAACTACATTTTACATACGATTTACTACGTACTACTATTTTCCAGATTTCACTAAGCTTTTCCTTTTTAGAAAGATTTTTGTGGAAAGTTTCACATCCTGTATTTTTTTCTATACAGCTTACCTGTCACTAATTGAGATACAGAAATGTAGGATATCAGTCAAGTTGTTCTGTAACTGGTTCTAGGTTCCTCTGCATTTTACTCAAGGAAAATTTCTGCATAACCATGAAATCTTGAAAGATTTACATAGAAAACCAAGAATAGTTTTTAGAACAAACATAAAAAAAAATCCTGTTGTGAGTGTCTCTTAGTCTCTACTAAAGAATTTAAAAAGCAATTGCCCTGCAGTATCTAGGACTGTTGGTCCTAATGTGGTCATAGGAGATCAGCACAAATGAGCACTATCAATATTCTCTAGGCCAGGATGAAGAAAATCATTACAAAATGAGTCTAAACTGCTGTCCTTTCCCTCAAAATGCTCCAATAGCTAAAAAATCCGCAACTCTGATAGTCTGGATTCCTGGGAGAGACATATTGAAAGCTAACAATAAAGAAAAAATATAGATGCTGGATAATCTCCGTGTTTCCACATTAACACTCAGCAATATGATTTACTAAGTAATGACAAGTGGGGTTTCACTTGCAATACCTAACACAGTGTTTATTCAAATGAACCTGTACAATATGTGAAGTGCTCCCCATAATATAAAATACAAAAGAGATTTTTATATTGTTGTTTTTGTATCTACTACCTTGATAGTTTCTTTGGCCTTGGTACACACAAATTCTGCTATAAATGGCTGTTATTTGCCTTCTAAGATACACCAATGTTTTGACATCCTATTGCACTGGACAGTTTTAAGTTGGCGTAACACTGATGAAGGTAACGGCGATGTTGCCTCTGAGAAAATGGAAAAGCTCAGTAGTAAGTCATACACTGAGTTTTACCTTTTTCCTCTGAAATTTTGTCCAGCTTGAACTGTGCATGGTAAAAGTTTGACCATCAAAATAAAACACCGGCATGGTAGAAGCCACATCCAACATTTCACATTCTAGTAGTGAGATTTTGGCTTTTTTCCAATTCAAATGAGCACAGTTACAATTAGTCTTTATTATCCAGAGGAAAAAAAAAATGGTGAATCATAGCTTCATATCCTAGAGTGTTTGTTGTATAATACACATTAAATTTCATTTCTGTGCTGTATGCATATGTTTATTATGCTGAAAGCTGATTATCCAATTTCTTCTAAAGTCTTTGAAGGCACTGTGCCAGCCCTTCCTAAAGTTTGCAAACATATTGTTTTTGACAGTCAGGAGAGTTTGAGATTTCTGTATTAATTACTCTGTTTACATAAAAATGAGCCTTATATCATTTGTGTATTCCTATTATACGTATTTTAGAAATTACGGAGTAATTACAGCAATTGCTTAAACTGCATGTGGTATCTAATTTAATTTAACAGGATTCAGCTACATCATTTTTCACATCTCATAAAACTAAATCTGTGAGACAGTGAAGTCATAATAAAGTGTTGTAGCAATATATAACACATAGAGTTCTAAAACCATGATTCATTTACTTAATGGTAATTATTCATATAGTTAAGAAATATTGGTGTATTTGTCTCCGTATGTAATGTATAAACTACGTGAATGATTATTACTTCACACTTTGTTACTTTATACAAAGAAATTCATGTCACCTTTTTTCTCCCACATAGGGCATAGATTTTACCAGTTTCAGTCTGGTAATATTAGCTCTAGCCTGTGGTAATGCATTTTAGTAAAGCAAAAGGGTTGGCCATTTATCAGACTTGACAAGTGGTGGCTGAATAATAACTTTCCTGTAATGCAGACACTTTCCTGAATGTTTAAGTGCTGATGGTTTGAACATTACGGCTCACCAAATTTTAATTGATTTGAGGTTCACTGATTCACTGACCTCTAAGTTAGTGCCAGAACATACTGGGGTTTTATTTTCTTTTAGTTGTCAATCCACATGAATTTACAGTCAAGTATTTGATCCTCCAATATACTTTAGTTTCCCCAGAAATGTGCATCCTGCTCAAATATGTAAAGTCTTCTCTGCACAAGAGACACACAATCCATACATCCAAAAATACTGGTTTTAGCTATGTGTGAAGTACAAGAACTGTAAACATTGCTTAGGGAGGGAAGTACTTGAACAATGAGACATAATGTTTCCCAAGACTTGTTTGCATGACTTAGAAGTGTAGGTTTTAGAGCTAGACAGTTTCAGAATAAGGATTAGATTATAGAATCTGGCACATGTTTGTGCTAATTCTGCATAAGTATTGCCAAAGTTTGACTGGCAGCCTGATCAATGTTTTAATTTTTCTCTCATGCTTCATAGCCATAATTCAAGAGTTCGTAAAAGGGTCATGGAAACCTGTAGCTATGTCCTTTTGTTCCTGCTTTTGTTCCTGAACAAAGAAGTTTCATTTGTGTTAACTTCTTTTTTTTTTTTTTTTTTTTTTTTTTTTTTTTTTTTAAAAAAAAAGCTTCCTGCTTTACATGCATACAAATTCCCCAAATATTTTGGGGTCTTTCAGCTTCTTGGGTATTTTTCTCGTTTTGACTTCAAGGCATCTCGACGATCCTCCTCTTAACTTCAAGGACAAATGAGAATAAAAGTTCTTCTGTGCTTTGTGGCAAAATAGGAACCATTGTAGTGACAAATACTTCCTTTTGATCAAAAATATGAGCAAAAAAAGTATTTTTTTTTCTGTTTCAGAGCAATCATTCAGAAATTATGTGCTTTCTTCAAAGACATCAGTGAAAAAATCATAAAAATAAATTAATGAATGTATTTATATTTTCTTGTTGTAAATTATTTCCTTGTATGCCATAATTTGTGTTTGGCAAAGGCATTTTATGTAACATTCTCTGTTTAAATTGCAGTGATCTATAAGGCTTTTTCTCGAGGGTTCTAGACTTTGTTCCCCACATGAGACACCTCAAAGTCAATAATAGGCATTTGGGTAATAAATGTCCTAAATATTTAATTCATCTATGGAACCAGGTAAAGGAAATATGACAAAATAATATAAATTTTGCTTTGTATTCTTACTGAAGATATACTTTAATAGTTTTAGAAACACATACCTATAATGGAATAGGCAAGCTGTAATAAGTTTGCTACTTCTTTGCCAGTTATATGCATTTCAGATATGAGAAAAAGACTTTCATATTCTTCTTGTTTGGTCTATTAATATACCTTGGCTTGAATTTTAGTGGATTTTGGCTTTTTTTTCTTGTGCTAGCCCTGGAATGCTGTGTGTGCTGACTTAAACATTGTGTACTAAAATTCACACAGGACTGGAGTAGTTAAATAGTGGACTTCATGATACAATAAATCATAATTAAAGTCTATTTGATATTTACCTACCACTGCAGAAGGGTCCAAGGCAGACAGTTTCAGTATTTGTTGTCATTCAGCAAGGGGCTCAGGAATGAGTTGAATCTCTGTAATGTGCAGCTGGCTCACAACTGGAAGGTAAATAGTAGAATTATTAATATGGTGTCCCTTCTTATTAAAGTACTGTACACTCTGTTTTTCACATTTTTATCGTCAAAATATACCAAAGAGAAGAAGAAATAGGTGATGGAAAAAATGCATATTTTACTACAGCTAAAGGATTTTGCTGATTTTCCAAACTGTTAGTATTCTGGATAAATAAAGTGACAAAGTCTGAGTGTATAACTAAATATATGTTTAAACATCTGTTTCCAATTCTCTCTTTTAAAGCCATCTGATCTGGCCCAATCCTAAAGACCATCTATTTTTTCTATGTAAATAAAATATATTTAAAATTAGAGTAAGATGAAGGGATGTAAACAGTAGTGTTTTATAACTGTTCTTTTTTTTTTTTTCTTACCCTATAGTAATCAACATCATCTCTATATACTATATGGAATCTAAATTCCAATAGGGAAAAGTTTCTGATAAATTATTCTTTACCTTTATACTCACTTCTTCTTGTTCTAGACTGTAAAATGGCAGGCAGGCTAGCTGTGCTACAAAATAATTTTTTATCTATGGTTTGGCCTATTGCGTATTATGTTTTAAGCTTTTATGAGACAGTTGCCAAAATAACACCAGTTTATATTGTATATATAAATAACACCAGTTTATATTTATATTGGGCTTGAGCATGCTTTTTTATAACTTAGCTGTAATTTTACATTACATGTACATTTTGGTAGTATCTTAACCTGTAGGTATTCTATTCTACTTTAAACTTGTACCTATATGTGTGAATATATGTACTATATATGTGAACATGCATTTTTAATATACTGATAGTACTGTTTATAATTTTCATATATATACCTATATACTCTTATGGATATAAAAGTTTCCATTATTAGCATGGAGATGTACTGTTATTCATACTGGGAAAAATCATCAGTTCCTTAATCAGGAAGATTTTGACAGTGAAGTCTGACTTACTGAGACTTTACTCTGAAGATTTCCCTATGTATTTAGACAAATATTATTGTACTTTTTAAAAATGCTTGAAAAGGTGTAAAAGTCACTGACCAAACGGTAGAATGGAAAAAATGTTAATGTTGCTGTCTTAGTTTTATTTTTTTTAATGTATGTGAAATAATTTTCTTCTGTTCTTGAGAAAACAGATTGTCTAAATTTGTTTCATATGCTAGAAGTTCATAAGAGGAATCATTAACACTTTATTTTGAGAAAGATGATAACACCAAATTCAACTTTTCCAACAGGGATGCTATCCTGCTATATTTTTTGAACTGATTTAATGAGCTCCAGCACTATCTTTTATGCCAAGTTCAGACTCTGTTTCATCTGTGAAAGCTGGTAATGTGTGGCAATATAACAAATGAAACTGTAAATAGATTTAATTCCTCAGGTTTCCTTTTTGGTCATAACAAAATCAAACACTGCACTAAGAGGAATGTCCAGTCAAATCTTAGAAGCCTGGATGACAACTTCCCAACAAGTTCATTTCTGTCTGACCTTTCAGAAGCTGGTAGGTTTCCTGTATCTTTTTGAATGCCTATACTCTGTAAGTCAAACTCTTAATAAGTACAGGAAAGAGAAGGGAGAATTTAGTCTGCTCTCTGAAATGAGGTTGGAAGGCTATGATTTCTTTTTTTTTTTTTTTTTACGAAACTATGACCAGTTCAAAAATATTTTTCCCTTACGCTTAAGGAATAAAGGAAAAAAAAATCACTAAAATTGGAAATAAGTACAGTCTCATGCAAATAACATTTTCTGAAGTTTTAGGTTTGATAACGCTTCCTCTGTAACTAAATCTCGTTCCCTTGGCGAATCCTGCATCATATGAGATTGAAAAAGAAGAGCAATGAGGTCTCTTTTCTCACTGGACTGTAACAGTGCCTCAGGAAGTTGGTCCTCATTCTGATATGCACTTCTTGCTCTTCCCCTGACATGGCTTCATATTGGAATGAGTGGACTTACTGCACCGTGTTTTGATTAACCCCTTAATTCTGAACCTCTCTTGAGGATGTCTTTATTGGTTTGTAATCTGGTATGCATAGCCTGAGCCCTTCTTCTGTTCTATTCCTCCCTCGGAGTATCTTCTAGGGGTCAGGCTGTTCCTTTCCATGACACTGCTAGAAGATTTTTCACAGAAAACTGGCTCTGTTAATTCTGCAGTGTTGTCAAAGATTAGGTCATTGTGAAAAAAAAAAAAAAGGGTGTGATTTGACATCTCACTGAATTGTTTAGATGCTGTTCAGCTTCCTGGGATACTTTTTTTAGCTCCTGTTTGGAGATTAGATAATTTCACAGACCCATGCATGATCTGGTAACAGCTATGCTGTTTGTAAACCTCAGCTGTTTGAGAATATAGGAACAAAATTCTCTAACAGACCGCTAGCTCCACTCAAGTGGGCTTTTTTTGTCCTTCTCCATTTTTAAATGGAATGACCAAGTAATCTAAACCTCAAACAGACCTCTTCCCAGTCCCTGATCTTAAAAATAATATTTAAAAGTGTTAGAATTTTACATCCTACATAGACTAATAGAGATTTGTTTAGGCAGTAGTCTGGAAAGAGTCAAAAAATGTATGTTTTTTAGCATAAGAATAGAACTAGTCTCCAGGTTTGGGATGAAACAGTTCCACTGATGATAGTCCCATTAGGTGCAGTCTCACTCATTCTGTCTTCATCTGAATGTTACACTGAATGACAGCATCCTCAGCCAAGACGACAGTTGTGCTTTGGGTGGGTAGGCAATGTATTTTTCTGCAAGAATTTTTTTCTCATTGTTTAACTACACCCCCAGAGAGAAATGTTTGAAAAGTGAAGAACAAAACATAAGGATTCTTGACTGTAGAGGTTAGGTTTGCTTTTACACTCTCAAAATGCTGGAAAGGTGCATATGCTTTTAAAAATCATTACTGCTCAGGAGAAAAAATACCCTTTTCATCTCCTTGTGTGAGCTATCATTTTTGTTTTGAGGTGTAGAATTATGAGACTAATAGAGAGCAGGTCAAGATCTGGCGTAGGTATTAAAGGCCTTTATTGTCACAGATTAGTAGATCATAAGAGCTAGAATTATGACTACACGGGATTAATTGTAAAAACTTGGTTGTCTTATTTCCCCTTTTCCCAAACTAATCGTAGAATCTTTCTTCTTGTAATCTGCTTATAAGAAACAATGCAAAAGCTGATGCCAGTAAAACAGGAAGCCTTAGCTTATCAATTTGACAATTTTCAGCTGAAGATGTACATGAAAAATTGAACTATAACTATGATGAAATATATGTAATAATTGACAGTACTTTGAATATATGCAAAGTTGGTTCTCTAGTTAGTACCAGACATTTAAATTGATTAATTGTGGGGGTTTGTTGGCTTGTTGTTTTGACTTAATGAATTTACATTATTATTTCTATTTATATAACTTTTTTTTACTATTTTCTTTTTCACATTCTCCTTGTTTCCATTGGAGAAAAGCTGACAGCATTTTAAAAGTGTGCCAAAGGATGCAGTAAGAAGAAATATAATTTCTTGTATATAATTTATTTTTTGTTGTTTTGTCATTGTTTATCTAGAGATACTAGAAGAAATAAAATTACTCTGCCTAAATATAATGGAGCTGATACGTAAATAGCATTTAATATGGCGGTTGGGGTTTCGGGACAAGAAGTTAGAAAGGAGGCTTGTCTAATGCAGCATCATTTCAGAATTAGGACAGGAAATCAGATGCCAGAGTTTCTGCACTTGTCTTTCTTGGAGATACTAGATAAACTGCTTAAACTTGCTTAATTCTGTAAGTTAACCAACTGTTAGTATCAAAATGATACTTTACTACTTCGGTGACTATTGAGAGAGATAAATTAGGATTTGAGATCTTAAGATGGAAGTCTTCCCTTCTCCTTCTACCCTTGTGTCCCCACAAGTTTAGGAAAAGAATCATTCTCACTCTCGAAAACTGTTGGTGATTATTCTCTGATTTTTTACATGCCTTAAAGAAGTCTGATTTTCATGAAAACCTGCTCCTTTTCTTAATTTAGCCCATGTCCCAACAAAAGTGCCTTGGCTCTAAAAGCTGGTTATTGGGAACAGTGCTATTCCGCCCGTACATTTCTGCCTTTCATACCCTACATAAGTAAGGCTCTGCTGGCTGTGCTTTCACATGCTGAGGGAAGGCTGAACTGACTGGCTATGGATTAGACATAATTTTGGGGGCTGAACAAGTTAACAAACAGCTTCCAGTTAACAACTAAGCTATTAAAAAACTATTTCTGGCCTGAAAGCAGATGTAGCTATTGGAAAACAGGGGAAAACACAAGTGTGTTTCAGTGTGGTTCTTCTGCCTAAAATAAATTAAAGTTCTTGATGTACTCTTCGATCTCTTCTGTTAGTTCACTTGGGTATAATGGCCTTCTCTTTATTACATTCAACAACATGTTAGTCTACCAAAGGCAGCAAGATGAATGTTAAATATTCCATTCCTATCACTGGACTCGTGAATGAAAATGGATATAGACTTTAAAGCTTCTGAGAATGAAATTAGTATTTTCCAGAATCTAGACAGAAGGCTAGTCTTTGTATTTTTTTGCTTAGTGATAACTGGTTAAAAAGAATGAAAATATTTTGCAGTGACAGTTTGCGTTCTTGCTCTTTTTTTTTTTTTTATTTTCACAACTGGGAATTGTGAAAAGTTGTAGCTCTTGTGGGAATAAGTGTAACTTGAGAAATGAGAGCAGCTCTGAAAAAGTCTATCTGCAAGATGTAGCCTCTTAAAGATCACAAAAGTCATGTTCAGTGAAAGGAACATCTGGGGTACCTGTGACATTGGAGAGGGAAAAACTTCTAAACATTTTAAAATTTGATATTAGGTAAAATCTTGCATTCTTTATTTTGTTGTTTGGAATTTACTTGAAATTTACCTGGAATTTTTCACAAATGAAAACAGGAAGAAAGAACCTCACATGATACAAACTGACATGGCTCCACTTAAGCCAAAGAACACAGTGTTTGAAGCAGCTGAGGAACTGACTGCTGCTTTCAGAATGAAGGCTGGTCTTCATTCTGACACTTTATTTATTTATTTATTTATTTTAACCTATGCAGATCTATTACCCTGTTTATTGGAACTAGAATGCCTAACTCATTTATTACTTGAGGTATTTTGTGGTCAAATGTGGGAGAGGGCTGCAACTTTCTGTACAGATGGCAGAAGTACTGTACTGTGGAGTGGAGTGTTAATCTCATCTAAAGTTAATCGCATCTAAAGTTAATCTCATCTAAAGAAGCAGACAGTGAAAAGGTTCAGTTCTGTGGCAGCCTAACCATCAACAGCATTCCAAACTTGACTTTATTTCTTTACTTTTTTGGGCTGAAAACACTGGGGCTAAGATTTATTATGTCATTGTCGTCTCTGCCTTTCCTCTGTCTCATCTGTATTCTTTACAGAGTCTATAAACATGGGCTGTCAGCAAGCTAAACCTGTCAGATTTCCACTTCCCCCTCCTCTGTCTGCTACTATGCTACCCAAGAAACAGCCCCACACACTGCACCCTCACTGTGATTCTCATGATCACATCTCATTCATCACCGTGACTCCAAACTCAGCTCAACACATTAGAAAAAAAGGTCAGGGTTATGAAAGGAAAAGAGAAATAAACAACTACCCAGCGGAAGCCATTGAGCTACAGGAGACGTGGGAGGTAAGATCGGAGCCAATTTCTCTGCCAGCAGCTGTCCTGAGCATAAAGTACTTGCTATACAAGTTCTAAGTGTTTTAAACTAGAGGGTTGTGTAGGGTTTTTCCACAGCTCTTGGTTTATTTCTCAGCACAGAAGCACAGTGAAAGGATAGAAAACCTTAGTTAAAGGTGGGAAGATGATAAAACTTTTTATAACGGGAGTAAAGATGACAGATTGGTTGCTGAGTGACTAGAAACCCGATAGCATGCAAGATTTGGGCTCTAGAGTTCAATAAACAGTGATGAAAGGACAACTTCAATGTTGACTTTCTGAGCCAAACTTAAGGATGCTTTTGTTTTGGGATTGTGAGAATTCTGTATGGATGAAGGAGAAATTATTTTGTATGAACAGTAAAATTCCTTTAAATGGTATCTGTTTCCTCCTCTGTGCTATGCTGTCAATC
The DNA here is from genome assembly GCA_013397315.1 of Donacobius atricapilla. Taxonomy (NCBI): domain Eukaryota; kingdom Metazoa; phylum Chordata; class Aves; order Passeriformes; family Mimidae; genus Donacobius; species Donacobius atricapilla. Next base: position 29,162 of record WBMY01008619.1, read on the forward strand.
TAGTTAGGTAGAATTTACTTTTAAATTATTCTGGCTTAGTGATATCCCTTCTCCATTCTCATCGCTACTACTTTGGTCTTTAATACTGAGCAGGTTTGTTTTCTTGATCAGGATTTTTTTTTTTCTTTATGCAATTAACTTTTTTCCAATTTCTTGATAATTCTCATCATAAACAGAAATAGCTGGTAACTATTTTCTTATTTGCATTTTGCAAATCTATATTTAAAATATTGATGTGATATCATGCCCATAATTTCTTTCTCTCAAGTAAATAAAGGGAAAAAAAAAAGAGAAACTGCCGAGCCTAACACAAATAACTTGTAAAACTCTGGAAGAGTTTTTTCTCACAGATATTGGTAAACATATCCGGATTTTAGTTTACTCTTTTATTTACGTATGCAATAATTGGTAAGAATTTTATATGGCCTCTGATAACATATTGCACAGCAAGTGTGATGACGGTCAAATAGTCAAGAATATAAATATCTACATTGAGTAATAATGTGACTATGTTTTATGTGAGCACAGATTGTTTGTCTCTTCAGCTTTTTTGACTTGTTTCTGTTTGGCTCAAGTTACAAGCTTGTTTGTATGCTTTATGCATTATTTAAGCTAACAAAATAAGTATTTGATAATTCTCTTTGAACAAAGAAAACAAAAAGGCAGAAGACCCCTAGTGAAATTGTTAGGCAAATGATAAAACCAAAAGTGTCCAATGATTAATCAGGGAAAAAGAAATTTTATAGAAAATGATTCCGATGATGTCCATTAAATGCAATGCTTTGGGTGCAATCTTCAAATCTTTTAGCCATGTGCTTTTGGCTCTCGTAAGGTGAGAAGGAATACTACCCTGTATATTTGCTCCATTTCTCATTATTTTTGAAGTATTTGTTATCATGTCAAAGCTGAAGACAAAATGCTGGAGTTTGTGGCTCAAAACACAATAGCTCATCTTACAGAATCGCTCATGGCAAGAATCTAGCAGCATTTGGGGAGAAACATCTTATAATTCAGAGAAGGAACTTGTGCATTAAAAATAGAATAGAGGACGGTAATATCCCTTCTGTGTCAGAATTTGTTTTCTTCAGTATATGTAACTGCTCTCAGTCTCCATTAGGAGGCTCTTTTCTCTATGTTCATCATTCTCCATGGAATGGTAGTACGGAAATTCAACAGTTTTGAACATACTGAACATCCTAGCTTTAGTGGGTAGGGGAAGTTAAGATCCCCAAATCAGGTAACCACATTAACACATTGTGTACATAATAATGCAGCAAGTGAAAAAAGACAAAAAACTGAGTACATGGAATTTGAATATGCAGAAAAAGTTAAAAGTTGAGCTGAGAATGGATAAATTCCAGATGAATGTGAACTATGAGGACTAAAATAAATTGTGGAGAATAAAAAGCAGGGATGAAAACATATTACAAAAGGAAAGTAAATTTGAATTCCTACAATTTACTGTATATAAATGCAGCATAGTGATACATCAGAGATATGTATTGACATGATTCATACTCTGAAATAAGGAAAAAAAAAACCTGCTGGAAATTTCAAACCTGTGAAAAACACCTAGCAGTACACCTATAAAAGAGGCTATAACTGCAGAACAATTAAGAAATAAATGTGAGTGGCTCTTCATGAACTACAGTGAACTGCAATAATGACAGTGCTGTCAATCTGAAAATGATGATCCTACTAAAGGGAAACAAAATAGAGGATAAGATCAGAATAATAAAGTAAATTGCAGTAAGAAAATAGGAGTATTATAGAAAATAAAGGTATGAGAAATAGAGGGTTTTTTTTCTTAGAGTGTCATTTGTAAAAAAAAAAGTAAAGAGTGTTTTTATCTACCACATCACTGCAAATAAAATATAGATTGAGTGGAGGATGAAAGGAGGAAGAAGAAATGTCCAGAACCCAGTACTTCCCTCTTTACTGTTTTACTAGGAAGAAGCCAACTCCTTGCCAGTTTATCTTCTGGCATGAAATGAGATTGCTTCAGTTATCTTGATCAATGCCAGATGAAAATGAGGTGTAAACCAAAGATTACTTTGCACTAGGATATCAAATATTCTTTTATGTTTCTCTGCTAAAGTAAACTAGTAAATATTGAACTTGGCAGACTGAATCTGACAAGTACTTAAAATTTGAAGTTATGTCTTAGAAAAATAAATGGGTTTCTCCCTTTTCCTTCTTGAATATGAAGTTTGCATTCCATAGTGCACTGCTGTCCAGATAGATGCTGAAGGGCTGCGTTAAGCTATGAAAATTTGTCTTTCACTGGTATATCAAAGACAGCTATTTTAAAATAATAAGACTGAGGACAGAAAGGCAATTTGGAAAGTGAGTTCTTTCAAGTGACTAATTAATCTCACCAAGCAAAAATTGTTAGCATTCATGATCTAGTAAATAACATGAATGTTATATGACAGAACTTGCCTACTCTTAGTTGCTTACAGTCACCAAAACTAGACTTGATTTGCCAGGTTGTAAATCAGACATGCTGGGGTTGGGTTTTCTGCTCTTATATTTCTTAAGGAGGATTGGTTTAGTTGCACAAACTTCATTATCCAAGATTTGCAGCTCAGCTGGCTGCAACCAATAATGTGCAATCCAAAACAGATTTGCAAAATAAACAAATTTATGCCTTCATTGAAGACTTCATTGTGACTGATAGAGTTCAGGTCATTGGGTATGACAGCTATAATGTTTTCAGGGCAGTCAAGCCAATGTTTGCAACATAAAAGGATGCACCACTCTAAGGATTGATATGACCATTGATCCCTTTTTAATTTTCTGGCAATATTTACTTCCCATTTGACAAGGTCTTAAAAAACATTATTTACTACATGGAATTAGGAAAAACACTGAAACACATTCAGATTTCTCTGCAGAAAGTAGCTAGTACTCTTATTTCTCAGATAAAAGCCTCTTTCTGGCAGTTCTAACTACTCTGTTCATCTATTCAGAACTTTGTGGGTTTTATTAAGACTTCCTGAAAATGTGAAGAGAAGAGGGTGTATTTGCATGCTTAAGGAGTGCTTAGTCTTGATTAGTGGTGCATAGGAAATCAAGTAGGATCTTATTTTTACCGCAATTTATTCATTTGATGCTATCTTTAATTTTATTTTATTTAATAGTCAAGCCACTGAGTGCATTTGAACATTGAATATTATTTTTCTTCCACTTTTCCCTACAAAATTTTCATGATTCAAAAAGACTTCTCAGTTCTTTTGCATGTCTCTGCAATGAAAATCACTGTCCAATATCATCAGGGAATGATGATCACCAGCACATCCTCTGACTGTGCTGCTTCACTTCTTTTCCTTGCCCCCTCCAGTGAAGGCAAACCAAACATTTAAACTTGATTAGCCCATTTCAAACTTCTGGCATGACTATGAACCAAGTTATAGTTTAGGAAAGAATATGTTATTTTTTTGTAGTTATATTACTTTCTTTTTTTAATGTCAATGTTTGAAGTGGTTTAAATTATTCAAGAGTGATCAGGATACAGTATCAAATGTAGTTTGTTTCCAGTTTCTTTAATATGAGGATGTAGAACAGTGCTGACCATTTTATTTTCCTCTGTATGTAGCCGGTATTTTTTTCCTCAAATACTATATTTAAAAAAAAAAAAAAAAAGGTGGGAGGAATATTTTTCTAAATAACTCAGGAAACAATTAGAATTGAAACAGAAGAAAGAATAAATGAAGCAATTTTTTTAAAGTAGTCAGGTAGTTTTATGGTTAGTCTTACAAGAACGATGCAAAATAGTTGGAATTCAAGCTACTCTCTACATCATGTTATATTCATTACTAGTACTCTATTTAATATGTTCTTGACATTCTGTTGCCCATTACAATAATGGGATATAATGAGATCTCTTTTTTAGTGCCCTAGGTGTAAAAATTGTATTATTCAGGGTTTTTCAGGCAACCACTGGAACCTAGTCAGCATTGAGATGTGCCTGCTAGTAACCAGAGTCAATCTGCACCCTTGTGTGTAAGGGTGGTGGTATAAGCCCAGCCAGGAGCCAAGCCCCATACAGCTGCTCGCTCCCTCTCTCCATCAGGCTGGGGAGGAAAAAGGGAAAGGTGGAAGTGAGAAGACTCTTGGATTGGGGTAAGGACAGTTTAATAGGGAAGGCAAAAGTTGTGCACACAAGCATACCAAAACAAGGAACTCATTTACACAATTCGTTCACCACTTCCCATGTGCAGGCAGGTGTTCATCCATCTCCAGGAGAGCAGGCCTCTGACACGTGTAACAGGGACTTGGGGAGACAAATGCCATCACTCTGGTACTTCTCTACTGCCTTCATCTTCCCCAGGCATGAAATCCTGAGTGTGATGCCATGTGATGCAGAATGTCCCTTTGGTCAGCTGGGGTCAGCTGTCCTGACTCGGCCCCGGGCCAGTTTCTTGTTCCCCCCTCAACCTCCTCGCTGTTGAGGCAGAGTCTGAAGCAGAAAAGACCTTGATGCTCTGCAAGCACAGCTCAGCAAGAAATAAATATCCCCATGTTATCAGTGCTGTTCCCAGCACAAAGCCGAGACGTAATCTCATACTAGATATTATGAAGGAAATTAACTCTGACCCAGCTGAAACCATGAAAGTAACTCACCTTCTCACAAGGTCCAACTTGCTTACAACAGTCCAACCATGGGAAACCTTGTATCACGTGCCATGGAGAAAACATAGTAATGAATATGAATTTATTAGTCACTCAAAGGGTACATTCTACCTACTGTATGTCTTGGCTTGAAGTTTTTGGCAGCAAATATCCTGAGAAGCAGCATGGGCACAACTTTTGGAAGCAATTAGTATCCTTCCTTTTCCCTTCATAAGGACTGAGAATTTTACATGATGACAGTTATATGCCCAGGAAAGGAAAATATATTCTTGTTAGCTCTCTCTGCTCAAATATAGCTGAATGTGAATATTAACTCTCCTCCCATATTTCATAGGTGAGATGAGGAAGAGGTAGATCTAATTCAATACAATGGTATACTGCTAGCTGTGATTTGGACAAGAAAGATTATCTTCTAATGAAAGAATCACCAAAAAAAACAAAACAAAACAAACAAACAAAAAAAAAACAAACCAAAAACACACCCTGTCAGATCCAAATTAATACAGGTTTTGTTTTAGCTGTGCAGAGCAGCAATCTATTTCTTGATATATCAGGTTGATGTGGAACCAACCTTACCACTATAATTTCCAGTGCATGTCTAGTGATCTTGAATTTGTAAAACACAATCTCCATTTATTACCATTTTTGTACTCAATAAATTCTTTATCAATCAGCTTCTTTTTCTACAATACCCTGATTCCCTCAAAGTTCATTCATGATTATTTATGACATAAGGGCTATAAAATGCAACACTTTTGACATATCAGCTTATTTAAAATACCTTTTTTTTCAATCTTGTGTTTTAAGAACCACCCCTAAGCATTTCTAAGCATTATTTTAATTTTACTGAACAATGTGTTATTACTTTTTCTTGCTGCAACCCTAAATTAGTATGTTAAAAAAACAGGGAATAGTGCTAAAACCAGTATAGACCTTCTAGTAGTATCGCATAGTATTGCTTTTCCAGAGACATTCTGAAAGAATAGATTAAAATAAAATCCACCATTGTCCAAAGTCTGTTTCTTTGTATGTATTCAAAGTGTTTAATTGATGATAATTTGTTTCTGAAATTGCTTTTTACTGCTGTTTTCTTTTTTTCCTCTTTTCCCTGGGTAAATGCAAAGCAAATGCAACAAAAATAAATTGTACTCAAATATTGCAATATCAGTACCAGTATTTTCTGATTTCATTTTCATTTTGTTTCTACTTAGAGGAGTTTAGAGAATTAGCAGGGAAAAGTCCCTTCCAAGAAATTTCTCCAATTTTGCTTTTCTAATTGTCAGCTGTTAATGAAAGTAAAATCTAAACCAGGGAACATTAAAATTAAATCTTAAAATTTAAGATTCTGTAACATAATTTAACTACCTGGAAGATAGTGCTAATAGTAGCTGAAAAAAAAGAAATACATTTTCTAAACTCGTGTATTTTCAGCATGTTTGGAGAAGTTCAAGATAGGGGATATTATTCGATGTATACATTTGAAATATTTAGATTATAATAATCAATGGCATTTTTGATAGTAAAAAAATGGAAACCTCTGTTTTGTTTAAAACTGTTTCTCTGGATGGAATAGCTGTTAACAGCACTTTAGACTTGAGGTACTGGCATGACTTATAGAATCTTATACTAATGAATATATGGATGGAATAAATTCAGCTGGGTATTGGAGTTTAGAGTAAGCTTCCGTATTTGGAAAAATCACCATTTTGCAATGTGAAAAGAAAAAGTGTTTGAAATATAAAGACAATTTATAATTTTATTGGAAAAAAAAGCCTGGAAAAAATTAAGGAATTAAATACTTTATTAGAATCATTTAAATAAGAAAAATTTGAATAAAATTGCTGCCTTTTAAAAATTTTAAAATGTCATATTTGAATGCACTGGGATTTTAGAAATGTGTGTTTCTATTCACTAAATTTAGTCTCATTTGATTGGCCTACAGAAAAGTATTATTTTAAATACCCATTTTTTTCTCCTGTGCTTTTCCAAATCTTTTCCAAATTTTTCACTTCTTATAAAACCATACTAATTAATGTTCCTTCACAGAGTTGTACAATCTTATTTAAGGATTTCCTTCTTTTTTTTTTTTTTTTTCTAGTTAACATCCTTAAACAGTCTTTGCACTTAAAGGTCTGATTTTTCCTCTCATTAGACCAAGACAAATACAAATGAAAGCATTAGACATAGCCATTTTTACTACCAATCTTTAAATAAACATTCTGCGAGGCTCAACCATTCTGTTTTTTCTTACTCCTGCTTTCAAACAGATGAATTTTGGCTTTCTCTTCATTTATTTATTTTCATTTTTTCTTTTTTCCTTTTTTCATCCTATACCAATCTTATATCAAATAACGCCCCCCAGGGTACACCAGTTTTCTCTTTTTTGGTGTAACAATCAAAAGTGTGGTTTTTATTTTAGAATTTTTTGCACGAAAATGCCCCACATAATATGCGTCATAAAATATTACTGGGTTGCTCTGTTTAGTTCAGATGAAAACACTTTTGCATTTCGCAGCTGTTTTAATAATTGCTTAATCAGAGACAAGACTTCGTCTGGGATTAAAAAGATATGAGTTCAACTCTCCAATCCGTGAGAAAAATGAAGCTATTCTATATTCTATGTGGGAAAGGGGAAATTTTTTCTTGCTTTATAAGGATACTGAGGGCATTCACTCCCTCCAGATTAAAGGGCATGAAAATGCTAACAGAAAATGAGGAATGGGCAGATAAATATCTTTGATAGACCTAGATAATGTGCCTGTCATTCTCAAAAGCTCTTAGGTAGTGAAATGCCCCATACTTGCCAGAAGTCAGATAAAAACATACACATTTTTGTCCAAGGAGGATGTCTTGAACTTTGGTCTCATGCTTTATTGTAATATAGCGGAGAAATAGTATAATCTTCCTAGTTAAAAAAAAAAAAAATGGCACATGAAATGTAATAAATGCTGATGTGAAAAGGAGAATATTGAGAAGACATTGTGGAAGGAAGCAGACAGTGCTCTCATGTTTTTACTGTCCTACTGCACTTAAACCCCATGGATAGCAACTCAAGTTTCTGCTGTGATTGGTTTATTTTTGCCCCTAGCTAAAATATCAGGAAGATAAATACATTATTTTCTTGAGGAGACTTCAGTGCCTTTATAAAAATTAGCATATGGGACCTGTACCTTTATGTCATACAATGGAAGGCTTGAGGTCTTCTGCTGCTGCCCCACCCCACAGCTTTCCAATTATGTCCCAAAGAACACGAAACTGTTACGTGTGAGCAACAGAGTAGTGCTAAGGGACATCCTGCGCATGGAGCTAGGTAGGAACTGCTGAGCGAAAATGTTCAACGGGCACTTCTCAAATCTTCACAGGACCAATAACCAGAATTCTGGGTTAAGGGGTTGTTGATGTAAATATTTTTCAATGAAGAATACATTTGATTTCTTTCTATGAGCTCAAAACAATAAACAGGAAAAACTAGGATTTTGGTCTTCATAATATGTATGGTCTATTACCAGTTTGTTAGTTTTGTGAACATGTTTTGAAAAATATCTGAGTTTGTTTAATGCAAATCAAAATTCTTCAAGTTTTACATTGTGAAAATGGCAGAGTTTTTATTAAGGTAGTTGTTAATATCTAATATCACTGGTCCTTCCATGAGAAGCAGAGTATAATGAACTTCATCTTACAGAAATTGTTTCTATTTAGGTATCTTGTGCTAAAGAATTACTTGATCACACAGTCTAATTCTACTCTAATAGTTCTTGATAAAGTTGAATATATTTATTTGTATAAAATTATATGGGCAAGTTATTGTGAACCCTGGCTTGCATCCAATAATTCACTGCTTTGATAAATAGATAACTTTTCATTTTATTTCCAAATTTACCAAGTTTTGCTTAATCACATATACCATGCTCTGCCAATAAACTGCTGAATTAGAACTGATAGTGAAAGAAATCAATTCTTTGTAGTACAGATAATCTGTTAATAAACTCTTGAGTTTTACCAGCATAGCCATACCAAATGAGTAATTTATAAATATATCGACCTATTGTATCAGCATTTTCAAATTAATAATTGTAAAAGAAATAATGATTCATATTTCAAAATCACCCCACTTTTTAGGTCTGTGGAAAGTACAGGTAGCCCCATTCTGACCTAAGGGATAAGTAGTCATATAGATGCTATTATAAAGTGTTTCTGATTTTTTTCTCCTAATGTCTTTGTTTTTCTATTGAGACCTGCTGGAAACTTGAGATCTCCATAATTTTGAAATTTAATGCTTCTCCATATATTTACAGTTTTCTACACATATATGTAGTGTAGTACACATATCATTAATCCAATAATTCATTATGCCACACTGATCCATTCGAAATGCTCTCTGCACATCCACAAACATTGCCTACTGCACAGAACTGATGACTGTCTGACAACTTGCACTACAATTTCTGGAGATACTAGAGTAGCAAATATATAATGTGGGTCATGCTAATGTTCTTCACATGATTAATAAGTTTTTAATTCTAAATCAAAATTTAATTTAGTTGCTCTGTTCAGCCAAGTACATCTTATGAAATTTAATGTATGTAATATTAATACATGATACAATTGAGTTTCCAGTGATGGTAGATTTGGTTGCTTGAGAATGCAGAGTAGATATTTTCATAATGACTAGTTTTATGATTGGGAACTTAGTCCCATTAAAAAAAAAAAAAAAAAAAAAGCTGGAAATTACCCTTTTTTATGGTATTTCTTGTACTGAAATGGTGACATGGAGAAAAGTTACTGTTTGAGTTTTTGATAGACAGGGGTTTTTTTCCATCTGTGCCCTAGCCTTGATAGCACTGAAATACAACATTTTTCTCTAAGTATTGTGATTCTGTCTCTTCTCTTAGGCACTGTGAGTCACACCTAACTATTCATATGGAAGGGTATGAGCAAAGGCAGTTTATAGCAGCCAGTCAAGGACACCTCCACATTATTTCAATTTCCCTACTAAATAAATGTAGTAGATCATGTTTTACTTGGTACATTCAGTTTGATTTCTTTAGTCACTCCCCCCTGGATTTAACAACATGCATGTGTTTTCATGGTTGGTAGGTGGCATTTATTCCTGACTTTCTCTGGAAGAATAGAAATTATCAAGACTCTGCCATATATTGTGCTTATATCAAACTTTCTCTTCTTTTCTTAAATTATAAAAAAATGCCAGAAAGCTCATGAGTCTACTAGACTTCATGTCTTCAGTAGTTTAGCCTGTGGTATATTTACATTTTTAATGACATTTGTACCCTGTTGTAGCTACCCAAAGTAGCTATAGGCAAGGCATTTCAATAAATACAATGTGTTGAATAGTATATGATAAATGAAAAATGAAGTTCGCTTGGAACAACTTCTATGTCTTACAAAATATTGCAAAATACATATGATTTTCCTAAGTTGAATATGCTGTCTGGAGGTTTCAATGCTTAATTAAAAATTATGATTAAAGGGAACTGAGTAGACAAATAGCACCATGACTTTCCTTTGTCTTTATTCTTTTATAGTGAATTAAGGATCTCATTTTTGAAAAGACTTTTAACTGTAAAAATGTAGATTGAAACTTTGTTGACCATAAATAAACATTTGGTATTCCATACTTTACTACAAGTGATAAATTCAGAGTTCAAGATAGAATAACACCTTATCATCTTGGTAGTTAAACTGTGCTTACTCAGTAGTAGGACACACAGCAAAGGAACCTTAATTTCTTCAAGTTTGAATAGTAAGGGAAATTTACAGAATCAGATATGTTTGGTTTGATTAAAATCTTATTTCTGATCTTTTATCTACGAGGGATAGTTTATGGTTTTTTGCAGGTTTCTCTTGCTGCAACCTAACAGTACAGGGATGCCAATAGAGATTTGATATTTGGATTTTTAAAGAGATTACTTCAATGTGTGTTTTTCCTCACTGTATTAATAACTTTGAGAATAATTACTTTGGTTCTAAATACCTGTGGCTTTTAAAAATAATTTATGCATTTTAGCTGAATATTAATGAATGCCTCTTAATTTCATTGATGACCTCCCAGCTAATTCTTGTTTGACTGCTAAAGATATAATAACTCTATTTTTTTTTCTGCTTCCATTTGTTTGCAATCATTCAAGGTAATGATTACAGGCTCAGACTTTCAGTCACTACTTCTAGTAATACTAGAAAAATTTCCCCATACATGTTATTCATAGGAAGCTGTGTAGTTAGATAAAATATATACATGCGTTTTGGCTGGAGGAAAAGAACAGTTCCTAACATTGCTTACAGGGATGCTGATTCTCCAAGAAGGGGAGATTAATAGTGTGTCTTGCAACAGTGACAATAAAATTAACTTTATATCAAATTAAATTAGCACCATAGAATCCTAATAATCCTAAATACTTCCTTGGACACTATTATTGGACAAAATGTACTACCCATAACAGTTAATGTACCAGTGATGATAAAGACATAGTAGAAACTGTAATTGAAAAAAAAAATTCAGCTATCCTTTCTCATACTCTCATCTTCTATGCTTTTATTCCCTAATGTTTATACTGGTATTTATAAAAATAAATGTTATTGCCATGACCCTGTAAAGTTAATAAAAATGCTGTTGGAGTAAATGTTCAGACAATCGAGTCTCAAGTTTCTAAAATGTTAAATACCTTTAGTATTCTTCTTTTGGGACTACTAGTAGATGTAAATTTTTAGGGAAAATGTTAGAAAATTAAAATTCATATCATAATAATTTTTGAATAGATCTTTAAAGAGAAAATATACAGCTGTGCTTTTTAAATTAAAAAAAATATAAAAGCCCATTTCTAGTTCTTAACTGTTCTTACCTCTACTTGCTTTTTTAGATTCTGTTTCTCTTTACTTTCTTAGTCATGCTCTATGATGAACTCTGCTTTTTGGGAAAGTTTGCAATAGAAAACATATAGCATGAAATATTGTGGTGAAGCAATTTTTTTAAAGCTGCTTCCAGCCAGGGATAAATAATCTTCTTTCCAGAAGATTCCTTCTATCGTATATTTTCCATGTTGTTTGGGTCTTTTTATATTTTATGGTGAAATAGAGAAAGCAAGAGAGAGAGAATGTTTTCTAACAAGTAGGAAAATTTCACCTGGTATAAGGCTTATGTGTGCATGCATTTGTGTTTGGGAGGCTGTGTAACAAATTGTTCCTTCTTTAAAACAAAACAACCTGGTTTTATTTTTTTTTTTTTTCATTAAGAATTACATATAGATTTCAAAAGCAAAAAAAGAAAAAAAAAAAGAGACAACAAACAAGTAGTGCTCTTTCTTTCAACACAGCAACTCCCATTGAGGCTCAGACATGTATTTTGAAAAATCCTCTTTTTTATGAGGTTCTCATTGCAGTGCCTATCTCAGCCCTAGCTAAGTCTCATGTGGGCAGGGCTGTGCACAGGATTTCCAGAGTGCCATTTTTAGTGCCAGTTTGAAAGCAAGAGACTCTGGGCCATACTTTGAAATATTATTGAGTGACTGTTTGATGGGACTGGAGTAATTATTGAATTTATCATTCCCTAAACACTGAGTACATTTGGAATCCCTAATGCTGATTTTATTAGAATACAGAATAGGAGCATGAACTTTTAAAACTACAGAGCTCAGATAATGACATAAAGCTAAGAGAGAATGTAAAAAGAAATTTCTTCTGCCTTTTTTGTCTTTTCAGACTTCTCTTGTCTTCCAGGCTTGCTATTAGCCCAGGTTCTGAGACTGGATTCATACAAATAAGTATTGTTCCCTTGAAAGTGGCTAGCTCCCATTTTGGAGGTGTGAATGTTTGAAAACACCCTTCTGTTCCCCGCTGTATGATCTCCCAAGGCAGCATTTTTACTGCTTCATGATCCCCTTCCTTGCCTGAACACCAGAGAGTATCTCTGGCACCTAGGCACCCTTTCTGCTTACATGAAGGAATAGTCTTCCCTTCCTCCAAAGGCTCCTGTTGATCCAAGACAAAAAGCAACATCCATCTGCCTCCTGCCTGGATCTGGGCTTTTAAAGAAATGAGGCATGGTGGTTCACAATCTGCCTCTACATTAAGCAGATTCCAGTCTTGGCACCTTTTGAAATCAAAGGTCAGAGGTGGTCAGAAACATGTTTGCAAGAAACTGTTGCCTTGATTTTTTCAGCCTTCTCTTCTGTTTCACAGTTTCATGTTTTGAGTTCTTTCTCATGCTCTAGTCTGTAAACACTGGCAAATGTTTATCATAACTTCAAGATAGTTTACATTCTTTGTCTTAGAGATATGGACAGCTGATGAACAGTTGTCTTGACCAATGGGATGGGGAGAGGTGTCAACCTTCTCCCCCAATCCCTCGCCTTTGTAGAGATACTATATAATGGAGTCAGACTTTTAAATAAACAGAGTTCTTAGTTCATGCCTTCTGATCAAAGTGTGAGTTTGTGTGTGTGTGACGAACTGTGACAAGAAACAGGTTTGCTCAGTAGGTTTGTATTATAACATGAATGCATAGGAAGGAAAGCTGTTATTCAATTATAATTTGGTCATTTAGTGAAGTGACATAATTTATGTTGTTACCTCTGTCTTTCTAAAAGGAAAAGCTGTCTGCCTTTGTGCTTTCTAAATGGCATTTTGGGATGTTTGGCCAGTAAATTGCATCTGACTGATGCTTTCCACGCTGCAAATGTATGCAGTGCCTACACAAATGTCTTGAGTAGAGAGCAGTACCATCAAGAAGAGGGCTTGTAGAAGTTAGGTAACATTTGTGCTGCTAAGATGTTTTCACTGATCTCTGGGAGGCAAGTCTGACCATAGTTTTCTAGGGAAGACCTTCTAGAGTCTAACCAATTGCATGGAGAAAAAGCAGCATTCATGTAGCCTGTGCTTTTCCATTCTTGAGACTCCCTGTTTTGATCTTCTGGATCCCTGTCATGTAGCCTTGGGCATTAATTCCAAATGCAAAGTGCTTGGTCTGAATTTCCTAACATGTTCCAGAATGACTGCTAATTATATTGGATGTGGGCTGCCACTGCTGTGCTAGTACTATGTTCCAATTTCTGTCTCTGGTGCTCTTATTTGCTCCCTGTCTTCTTTGCCTGAAATGAAAGGACTGGTTTAGTTGAATGTATTTACCTGAAGAATTATGGTTTGGTCCCTTGGCTGTAAGGCTGGTTGAAGGCATTTGGCACAGAATCAGTTTCAGTGGATTGTGGCAGCCTGTTCTTATTGTATGAGGCTGCCAGTTGTAGTTTATAGTCTACGTGGAACAGCTAATCTCTCTCTGGTGTAAAGGACAGAGCTGGGTTGCTGTATACGATACATTACATCTCCTGCCAGCTGGAAGGATTGCTAGGCATTCTAGAAGATTTTTCTTTTTTCCTAAAGTAAGGACTTTTACTTAGTTTCTATATGTAGCTTTTTTCCTTCTCTTGATTATCTCTTAGCAACAGGCCTGAAGAGCGTTAAGAAGATTAAATGAATAAAAGAAAAAGGAGGCTGGTGGGAATTCTTTTAAACTCACTCCAGAATAGGACAGAACAAGTGGAAACAGATTTAGCATTGATCTACATCTGACCATCATTGCATCCCACAACTAATCAATAAAGGATGGAACAATTGCAGATGTGTTCTACTGACATTTATCACAACAGTGTGGGTGTAGAATTGTTTAGAAAGACATGGTGGGGGGGGGGGGAAGAAAAGCTCCTCTTGAGTCTTTTCCTTAGCTGATTATACATGAATTCAAAAGAAAAAATCAGGGCTGTGATAAGTAAAATTTACAAGAGGAGGAGATACACTACAGGTTTAATATATTTGTTCTATTTGAAGTTGAAAATCAGGCAGCTAATGCAATGCTTTCTGAGTATATTGAAATTAATCCATAATGTAAAAATAAGAAGAGTTAATCATATAGTGAAAGTTAGCCCTTTTCTTGTTTCATCTTCCCATGCAATGTTTGGAATAGATGAAAAGTAGTGAATTGCTAGTTTAGGTTCATGTATACTTGTAATAAAGTATAAGAATGGCTATACTGAGTCACAAATCCACATAATCTAATAATCTATCTCAGATAGTGATCAAATATGAAGGCCTAGAAAAGAGTATAGAGAATGACTGTGTCCCTCTGCTTTGGCACACCTCAAATCCTGTGTTCATTTCTAGGCCCCTCACTAGAAGAAGGACACTGAGGAGCTGGATCATCTCCAGAGAAGGATAACAGAACTGGTGAAGGGTTTAGAGCACAGGTTTTATGAAGGAGGAGCAGCTGAGGGAGCTGGGGGTGTTTAGCCTGGAGAAAAGGAGGCTCAGGGGAGACCGTATCACTCTACAACTGCCTGAAGGGAGGCTGTAGCCAGGTGAGGGTCAGTCTCTTCTGCCCAGTAACAAGCAATAGGACAAGACAAAATGGCCTCAGATTGCCAGGGAGGTTTAGATTGGATATCAAGAAAAATATCCTCATCAAAAGGTTTCTCAAGCACTGGTACACATTGGCCAGGGAAATGCTTGAGTCACCTTTGTGATATTCAGAAGGCATGTAGATGTGGCACTTAGAGACATGGTTTAGTGGTGGACTTGGCATTGTTAGCTTTACAGTTAGGCTTGATGTTCTTAAAGGTCTTTTTTTAACCTCAGTGTTTCTATGATTCAATTGCATTTTTACATTTCCTGTATTTTTTCATGGGCTCTTGATATGAATGAACACCTTATCTGGGTATTTAGCAACCTGCTGTGGATCAGTCTTCCATGGCCTTTTCAAGTTTCCCCTAAGCCTCTTCTGAAACAAGCAATTAAATATGGCTTGGCAAAACATTCCACAATTCAGCCATCTGTTTTGAGCCTGACTCCTCCCAGCTTATCTTGCTATCCCCTATCTAATTTTGAAATACAGTATTTGACCCTCTCCACCTCTTTTTACTTGTTACTTAATATTATAAAATTTTACCACATATCCTGGCCTTTATTTATTTTTTTTTTCCCCAGCATGCAGAGATCAAATTCACCCAGGCATTCAGTGTAGGCAAGACACTCCATCCATTTGTTTTTCTCTAAGTTCCTGAGATGTAGAAGGAGGGAAGGGCCAGAACTGCACATGATATTGAGGAAGCAGATGTACCACAGATTTGTACCATGGCATGGTTATATCAAAGCCAGATGTATTTTCAGGACAACCTATATGTTTCAGAAATCTCACTATAGGTTTGTGAGCTGATGCAGGCACAAGTTCTCCTCTAGAGATAAATTCAGAGCAGGATCCTGCTTCATCTGTGTGAATTGCAAACTAAGAGGTTATGCTGAATGTCTTGTTTTCTGGGGTGGTCCAAAGAAGCTAGCCTTGGTTCCCAAAGGATAAACCCGAAGGCAAACAAGTGATTTTACATGTGTGTATCTTTACCTCTTCTTTAGATTTAAACCAGGTCTATATATAAATGAAATAATATAAAATCAGTTATGTGTGAACCATCTGTGAGTCCAATTACTGCTACCTCATTTTGAAGATTTCATTTTCAGAAAAGAAAAAAAAATGGCCCATGGTAGAAAAATTATTTGAGAGCAAAAATATTACAGGTAAAACACAGAACAAGGTTTTTAATTTTATTTAGCTATTGCCATAACTTTAAAAATTTTACTGGGATCTATGGTCTTTTGCATTGTTTGAAGACCTGGGTCAATAAAGACAAGTTAAGTAACAGAATTTGTAACAGTAAAATTATCATTAAAATAGTATTTATTAATGGTTCTGCAAATACATTTTCTGACTGCAATGAACAGGAAGTTTGAGCCTACAGTTTATTTATTAGTTGCATGTGTAATTACATCCAAAAGTAGAGCATTAAAATTGCTGGAAGAAATTCAATTAACTAGGAATTGCTTTGCCCAAAAGTGAGATATTTGAACAGGTGACAATGTTATGGTTAAAGAAGACAACAATAAATCCTCCTCTTTAAGGAAGACTTTCCGATGCAGCAAGTAAAGGGCTTAGTGCTCTTAACACTGGAAGACAATCTTGCTCCTAAGTTGACAGGTAGATAAAACAAAAGCTGACTAAAGTCCTCTGGTTCCAGAACAAGATCTGAGAAAGGGTCAGAGTGGAAAGCATTCTTCAAGCTTTTGAACAGACTTTTTCCACTATTGTGCATCCAGTGCTATATGTATTTTTGTGTTTTCTTTACTTACTTACTTCACCTCCAGAACAAAACACTTCTTTAAAGCAGGTGGCAGCTACTTAGTACATTTAAGAGACATTCTTTATTTCTATTGATTACCATTGATGTTAACTGACAAACATGTGCATGAACATGTTCACAAGTCCACTATAGCATTGGTCATGTTTCCGTTCTTTCTGATGTCATATCTTGTTTTAGTTTTCAAATGATACCATACTTTGGATGAAGATTGTTGTTCAGAGGATATTTTATGCACAAAAACCAACTGAGGTCAACAACTTAGCTTTCAAATCAGTAAAAGTATCTAGAAGAGGAGCAGTAAAAAGAACAGTTGATCAGAAAAAGCCGAAGAGATTTCCATGTCATTTTTAACTTGGCTTTCATGACTGTATTTTTTTTAAAGCCAAAGTCCTCAACTAGAACTATAATGAAGTTCATGGAAATGTTCTGTTTACTTCTTAACAATTAAAAAGTTGCTTGATTTTAAGTTTGGATTCAAGAGGATTTTAAATTCAGTACTACACTTTAGCTGATCTCAAGGACTCAGCACAGGCTTAAAGGTTTTTCTTAGTTGCTTGCAATAAAGAATAGAAAGAGTATAGAGCAAGAATTTTTATAATAGTAATTAAACAAAGGGCCTATCTTCACAAGTTAAATGTTATGCTGATAATTTATGAACTCTGTTAAGTTTGCAGCAGAGATTACTTAAACAGTACATTCAACATATAAATATACTTCAATGAAGTACATTTTAAAAATTATAGTCGTTAAAATCCCTAAAATCCTTAAAAACGATTTGCTTCCTAGCCAGAGATTAATAACACCATGTTATTTGTATTGTTACACTTCTTAATTAAGCAGCACACAATGAGTTTACACAGGCACTAAAAAATCCCTTCTTAAAAAGGTTTTATGAAACCATTTGTAAACATCCACAGTAAAGTAAAGCTCAGTGGATCTATCAGCACAATATTAGCTCTATTTGCATGTCATAAAAATACAGGTACTCATTTAGTGGCGCCTGATAACTTTCATAAAAGAACAGGGGCAGTATAATTAGAAAAGAAAGGACAACCAGACTGTTGGGGATTTATCAGCACTGCAAAGTTACTGTGACTTGTTGCTATGAGAAGCTTTAATTAACCATCAATCACACTGAACATTTAAATGATCACATGCGTATAGTGATGTACAACATGCAGAACTGCTTGAGGCATCACGAAAAAACCTATATAGAAACCAGTGTCAAATGTCCCATTTGTTATAATAACTGCACTTTGACTACATTTATTATTTAAGGTGGGGATATGGAATTTATGAAGCCAACTGATATTAAAATGGGAAGTACTTTGCAGTTTATAGAAATGCTGGAATGACTTTAAACCTTCAGTCTAAAATGATAACTTTTACACTGGAAAACAAATTAGGAAACCAATGAGAAATAAACCAGTAATAACTCTTTTTCTGTTATTATTAGTATTCATATTATTACTCAAAATAATTTTACCATTACTTCTCATTTCCTAAGAGAAGGTGGGATGTTTGCAAAAGAGCCTAACCAGGAAAGTAATAATCTGAAAGAAGGGATTGATTATTAACCCTTAGTATATGGGTTAGCTCACTGGCTTGTAGTGTCTTGAAATGAAAATTATTATATTGCTTTGTTAGCTAAACATTCCAGATGATCTATTATCATAATTAATCTCCACCACTACTTCAATATTTTAGCTGTTGAAGCAGTTGAGATTCTAATGCAAATCAAAGGTTTGATAGGGATGAATAATGTCAAGCTTTAAACATCTGGGTAAGAATCCAGTTGGGTCTAGTTTAGTAGATTCCTGAAATTGATGGCTAGAGAAAGGGAAGTACTCTGAATTAATCTCTCCAATAAATACTGAAGGTTTTACACCTCTCTAACTTCATTAGGAGATTAGTCTGGTAAATTAGGCTGCTAATTCAGTTGTTTGAAATGCAGTTAAATTAATAGTCCCTTAGCCTCATATTTGGGTTGCTCTAGTACAAAGCTTGGCTGTGACAAAATTGGTTTTCCACACTTTCAGATTTTTTAGAATGTTTCAAGGCTTTACATAAGATATAACAATTGCACAAGAATAATGTACTCCTCATCCACAAGGAAGCAAATGTGCCCAAATTCTTAATTGCTGTTATGTGAAAAAGTCCATAAAGTCTTAAATGTTTATAACATAATCAGATGTCCTACCAGTCATTCGCAGTGTCTCCATAGTAATTTTAGTAAGCTATTTTATTATTCTATAGTCTTCATTCTTACTGTTGCACAAACATATTCTAAGACAGTAGAACCCTATATGTTTCTGTCATCTGCATTCTGTTTTGAAAACAGATTAGGTTACTACTCATCTACTATCAAACATACTTTAAGATAATATCTCTATTGTGAGATGGAAATCTCAGATAAAATACTACTGCTAAGTGACCTGTCCATAAAATAAAATAATGGAAATATGACATTATGGCACAATGCTTTTGTTATTGTTACATGTAAAACAAACCTATATTTAGGCTTTCTAAATCCCTATGTCTATCTGTTAAAATATAGCAATACAGAAGAAAACTACGAAATTGTCTTGCCATACAGAATAAAAAATCCCACAGAGAGGAACTTTCTCTTAGTGATGTACAGTGTTTGCTCTATCAGAACTTGATTTTATTTTCCAGACTTGCATGTCTTGTCTTAATTCAGAGAAACAGTTGACAGTGTTCAAAACTGCATTGATTTCAGGTGTTGCTGAAGGTGAAGAAGGATGACAAAATACAACTTTCAGTTCTCTGCTCCAAAGGTCTTGGTATAGACATCCTTATATTGTAACTTTAGAACTTAGAAATTCTCCCAACAACCACATTTAATATAATAAAATTTAAGATGAAATCTGCAGGATTTTGCTGACTGTATCTAAGACTCTTGTTTATTTTGACGTTTACCCATCATTATTTTTACCTTTGTGAGATTTCACTGTTCAGTTTTTCCTCTTTTATTGTCTTTAAATGCATTTTATCTAGGAAAATATGTTCACCTCTGATTCATTGAACATTGGGCATAGGTAAAGTTAAAAAAATAGCATTTTTATTGATTATAGCTTGCATGCCAGTACACTGTGAATTTGATATTCAGTAGGAAAAGATTATGATATTTACAGATCTTATAGCATATATTTTCTAAACTTGATTCAACTGGAACACTGATATTTTGGAAGGTGTTGTAGGTGTACAGGGAGAATGCAAAATGGCTTCCAAGGAAAAACAGGAAAGAAGAGAGTCAGTATTTAATGGACACTGAGGCTGATGACCTGGTGAACAGTTAAAAAACTGCATGGCCAGGTGCAATAACACAGTGTTTGTTCTGCCTAGCAGAAAGCAAGGGAATCATAATTTAGGCTTTTATTAATCTTCTGAATTGATTTGATACAGAAGCCAAATGGTAATTTCCTGAGTTTAATATTGTCCAAGATGACAATAGGCTCTCATTTTTGCTATTCTGTCAAGTGCTCTTAGCTGTAGGTACAGAAGGGTCAGAGGAACCAGAGATGATAGCTCTATGTTAAGGTTACTTCCCTTAAGGAAATTCTCAGTAGGTTACTTTCCTTCGGGAAATTCTCAGTAGGTATCTTAAGTCATCCATAAGTTTCTTACATATGTTTTATATTTCTTTCTGAACCGTTACAGATGGCTGAGACTGTTAGAGTCACATATGAAACAGACTGCAGTAGACATGACATTCAGACTATATACCATTATGTGCTGATCTTGGCTAGGGTAGAGTTAATTCTCTTCAGCATTACTGGCAAGGGTCTTGCTGAAAGCAAGATGGATAGTATAGAAACTTTTTTGTTATTGCTGAGTAGTCCTTACGTACAGTCAAGGCCTTTTCTGCTTTTCTTACTGCCGTGCCAGTGAGTAGGAATTTTTGAAGGGGACACATTCAGGACAACTATCCCAAATGACCAAAGTGAGATTTTAGACCTTATGGCATCATGCTCTGTATATAAAGCTAGGGAAAGTAGAAGGGAAGGGGGGGATATTGAGGGTGATGGCGTATGTCTTCACAAGTAACTGCTATACATCAGGGAGCTTTATTTTTCTGGCCATGGGAAGTGGTTAATTAATTCCTTGTTTTGCTTTTCTTGTGGGTGTGGCTCTTGCTTTTCCTACGACCATCTTTTTATCTCAAACAATGAGTTCTCTGACTTTAACCTTTCCAATTCTCTAACTGATCTAGCCAGAGAGTGGTGATCAGGGAGCTGTGTGGTGCTTCTTTGCCAACTGGAGTTAAACCACAACACATTAAGATCCAGTTTAATGAATTAAAAAAAAAAAAACAAACCAAAAAAAAACCAAAAAAAACCTCACACAACAACTACAAAGCTGCCTTTTCTTCATTAGGATTTTAACTAGTTTAGTTGCAAAGCGAGAAACTCATCTTTTCTCCTCACTGGGGAGACAAGGCTACGAAAAGTGAATGTTTCACATCTTTCCTCCTCTATGCTGGCTCTTTGTGGTAATTTCAGAATGACCTTGCCTGTCCTACAGAGCACAGATGTGTTACATGTCATACTCTGACTATAATTCTGTTTCTCCATAGATAATAGGTGTGAGTCTGCATGATACTTGCCTTCTCGGTATCTAGTTATTTTTAGAGTTGAGGATCATTAAAATTCTTTAAAGAAGTAGCAGATTTCCTGTAACTGTTCAATCCGTATGATGAAGTAAATTATACCTGGTTATCAGGTGTTAAGGGTTTTGGTTTTCTTATTTGGTCCCTGTTTTATGGACTAGAATATGCCTTTTTTATTTTATTTTTTTTTCCTACACAATTTCCAGGTGAGTGGACTGGGGAAATAGAACTGCCTTAGAAGAGGTGGCCATAGTGCTGACCCTGGCTATCTGTCCCCTAAAGAAATGCGCTCTTCAACTGTTGTGTGCAATATGGAGCGCAGCTCCTTCTGTAGGATGGGTTTAGGATAGGAAGGATGGGGGACAGTTATTGCTGAGAGAAAGAGGAGTGAGGGTTTGACTATTACTGATGAGCTGTAAGGAGAGTTACTTCTCTCGTCATCTACACGCAGAATGCTGCCTCCTGCCCAAATTGTCCATCACAGACTTGCATGTTTCTTTACATCTGAGAAGTGTGGTTTCAGACCTCCCTTGCCTTTGTGCAATTGTAGACTTGCACAGGAGATTGTGTGGGAGAATAGGAGTTGTTAGCTTCAGAACACATCCAGTATCCCATGTGTGAGCAACAATTGGAGAGGAAGGAGACTTATGCTTTCACTTTGGTTACTGGAAAACATGAATGGAACATTTTCATGGACAATGTATCTTCGTATTCTTGCTAATTAAAGTCTACAGTTGAGCAATCAAGCTTTCTCTGCCTGGAGTCATGAATCTCCAGGACCAATAGAATGACACTTAAACCAGATTATAACACATCTATATCACTACTGTCTCCCTAATTCTTGTCCAAGTGTCATATTGCTGTCACAGTCATACCTTGTGTTAGTTTTGAATGGGAGGAGGTCAGAGGACACAGACTATGAACGTCTCTGTATCTTTCAGAGGAGAACTTCCCAACTAACGCAACTTGAAATTAAAATTCTCAATTGAAAGTCTCATTTCTCATTAAGTAGTTGTATGTAACTTGCAACATTTTTTTATAAGACAAACATTTGTAGGACAAAGAATTACTTACATAGTATTTGCTAATTAAATATTCCTATAAATCACAGCAAGAAAATTTTTATAGTACACAGGACAGGATGAATTGAAACTTGCAATGGAACATTGATTTATAGCCAAATGAAAATCTTTTAAATGTAAAGCCTTTATTTAATTTAGGCAAAATCAAAAATAACATCAATGGACCCGTTAGAATTCTCCCAAGACCTTGTCCGGAAACATAATACAATTTTCATGCTGGCCAGTGATGGATCCAGTTAATGGAATAACCTTATAAACTTTAGTGTTGTTATTCATATTCAGAGGCAATATAAATATCATCTGTCCTTCCCTTGGGCTGTAGAACATTAGGCTAACCTATTTCTTCAAGGTTCAATGTGCTGTGGTTGCTCTATCTGCCTGATGCATTGATTATTTTAAAATAAATTGTGTTATTTTAGGCATGGAAGATTTCTTTAGTAGATCTGCAATGTGTTAGAGACTGAAAACTACACTGACATTAAAAAAAAAATTGAGTCTGTTCCAGAGATATACCAGACCCAGAGAAAAAAAAAAAAAATTATCCAAGGAATTCTCCCTAGCAGATTTGTCACCTCCAGTGTTTCCTCGTGTGGGGATGTCCGAATTAAAGTAATCATACTCTTTATTTTCATTTAATGAGCGCTCTCACTTTTCCATAAAGCTTCCTTGTTCGGTAAACCTCTGTGAGTCTAATTTCTAAAATCTATGAAGAGTGAACACAAAATATGAATCTGCACGACTTTTGATTTACTGGTTTCAGCTTTCACATGATTCACAATTTACACATTTATTAACATAGTAAATAGTAAATTAGATTATCTTCTGAGTGGAGGTCTGAGGTGAACTCAGCCTCATGGGATGCCTGATGGGGTCAGCATTTTTGTCCTGTAGTTCCTAGCTCTAATCTGTGGGCAGAAGGGCAACTGAACACCTGCAGCCTATCAAGTAAGGTGGGGGTTCAGCTAGGGGTTCTCACTAAAGGCTGTAGTAAACTTCTGGGGAAAGGAACCCCAGAGACATGTTTTTAATAAACAGTCCTCCATCACTACACTGGGCTCTTAGAAATGCCAAGGCAAGTATACCCAGCTCAGGTTTAATAGAGGTAAGCAGATCTGTCATTCCTTACACTCCGATGTCAGTCTGGCTTATGTGTACTACTACAGCTATGATGAAGCACGAAGAGACAGGCATGGGAATTAGGCAGAAAGATAAGCTTGAGTCAAGCCAAGGGAAAACTCTTAGCTATCATACCTTGTTTTGGAAGAAAAGCCAGTAATTTTTAAGTCAGAAAAAACATTAATTTCAAGGAAGAATTTTGAAATAAGAGAGCTAAATTCATGGAAGTAATGCAGGGAGCAATGAAATGCAGGATATAGGGAATGGAAAGCTGCAAAGGGAGACAAGATACATAGTGCACTTGTATGGCAGTTAAGATAAAGCAAGTGCAGTCTTATAGTGGGGGTAAGCCTTCCGTGGAATGTTCAATTTTACATGTGCATAAAGGAAAGTGCTGATGGCAGAAGAAAAGCTCTCTCTTTTTTCCTTCAGCCAGCCTTCTCATACCACCTCATGCATAGCTCAAACCAGAGGATTCTAAAGATCTGAAGTAAACTGTTGCTATCAAAGGGAGAGAAATGACAGAAAAGAAATGAAAGAGGAAGAGGATGATATGATGCTTGTTAATGAAGGAAGGGTTTTTTGCATAAAAGACTGCTATGCAGTCACTTCTTTTCCTAAGATCTGTGAAATTTATGGGCAACCTCCAGCTACTTGCAGATAAAATGTTTACTTATGTGTAAGTAAACTTATCCATGTCTGAGGGTCAGTGTACGCTAATTTTAAAAATTTTACCATCCATTTTGAAGAAGCCTTCTAAGAAACATTCTAAGAAAAGATTCACTTGTGTATTGATTCACTGGGATGATGCTTTGTTTTAGTTCATGTATAAACCCAGCAGATTTGAAGCAGGACTCCTCTATGTTTCTTCTTGAACCAGTGAGTTTATAGCAGCCAAACGCTCAGACGGCACTGCAGTAATGAGTGCATTACTAGAGATGTAATGTTCACAGCCTTTCAGGACCATCAGGTTTTAATAGTTGCTGGTGCGTGTATTGTATAAGATAAAGTATATGGTTATGGTTCTGTGCACATATTAAATATATGCCTGCTACCTTCATGCACAGTAAAATAGAGAGGAGAAAGGGAAGGTAATGACCAGGCAAGCTTTCTTTTGGGTGGCTAACAGAGAGGGTACTATCTAAAATCACAGGCTTAGAATTAGGTGCCAGAACAATTTGTGCCTCCATCCTCAGCTGAGGACAGTAATCCTCATCCTGAAAGTGCTTGTTTTTGCATTCCCAGACCTATAAAATATCTGTAGCTGTGCTTAAGCTTCTAAACTGAAGTCAGTAGCATCACTCACAGGCTTGAAAGGTTAGACTCCTTATGAGATTTACTGGATTGAAAAAAACAGGGCTTGTTGCTTTGCAATGGAATAACTTTATAAATAAGCTTATAAACCATACAATGCAAGGAGTTAATTATTCCTTGTTTTTCAGACATGCAATATATAAAATCAACTTGTTGTTGAGATCAACAAAAATAATCTTTCTGGCGTTGGACAATAATGTGTTAACTAGCCTGCTTCAGCTCTAATGGTAGAGCTGATAAGGGTGGGCTTATTTACAGTCAGGATTGAATTCATATCTCTGTAGTCCTCTAAAGAGAATTAAAGGGCTATGAGAAATAATTAGCTGATGCCTGTCATATTCTTTGAAGATGAACAATGCTAAGTGCTACTGTGGTTACTGTAACAGTCCTTTCCCTTGAAAATGACTGCAAGTAATCAAAATGTTAGTACCACAAACAGCACCATGGTAACTGAATTGTATTGGCAGAGAAAATACAAGTTTGTATGATGATAAGGGTTGGTGACACGGTCTTTGCCATCTCTTCTCAATTCTGTATCAGCAGCAAAATGAATGAAGCACAGGAGTAGTTGTCTTTCCCTCTGCATTCCTAATAAAAATATTAGGTGACTGAGGTAGAAAGAGGAGGCTAATACTCAATGTGCTCTGAAATTTTCTTATATGGAACACTTTGGGAGTTAGCTTTGAGGCCCTGAAAAAATGACAGTCTAAAAAGATTAATTATCCTGTTGCCAATTATCCTTCTTATTTTAAATTTTCCAGAGACAAGCTGCATTTACCATGACATATCAACAGAGTTAGCATCTCAGGGACTGTGGCTTAATTTATGAGGTTTTGTTCTGATATCCTGGCTCTGCCAGTTCTCTCTTTGTGCACCTTCAACTGTTGCTGAACCCCAAACACTGCAGAGAAATAGAAAACAAACTGAGGAAAAATATGAGAGATCTTTACAGCATCAGGATTGTGGAGAATTGACCTTCACACCTGTCCTGGATTGATCCTAGCCAGGAAAAAAAGCCCCATGTAATTGCTCACCCTCTCCTCCACCAGTGGGATTGGGGGAAGAACTGGAAGAGTAAGAGGTGAAAAAAACATGGGTTGACATAAAGACAGTTTAATGGGGAAAGCAAAAACTGTTCATGCAAGCAAAGCCAAACAAGGGTTTAATTCAGTGCTTCCCAAGAGCAGGCAGGTGTTCAGACATCTCCAGGAGAGCAGGGCCCCATGACATGTAATGGTGACTTGGGATGAGAAACATCATCACTTCAAATGCATGATTTTTAGAATTTTCCTCTTTATTCTGTAAAGTTCACTATCTTGGTAGGATGGGAGAAAGATTTGTTGTTTTGGTTTTTTTTAATTAATATTTACATTATCCTTAGTTATCCCTAGCTTAACAAGCAAGAAGACACCGCAAGCCTTTATACATTTTGCAATTCTTAAATGAAATGAGAACTACACATTAATTTACAGATCACTAATCATAAGCAATAGCAATGTTATGTTATGTCTTATAGGCAGGTAAATCTATTTCTAAGCATGAATGAACCTTGCATCCAGAATCCAAATCTGTGATCAAATTTCACCTTTGATTATCTCAAGTTAAAAAGTATGCAGATGAGACAATACAGAGCTAATATTATTAGGTGCTTGGTGAATTTTGATTTATTTTGGTTGTTCTTTTTTGTTCATTTTATCTTTTGAACAGGTAAGCAAATTAAAGATGTAAAATCTAGCAAAGTCTGCCAAGGTTGGTATTTTGGTTGAATGGAGTTGATATGCCACAGGGACACATTGATAAAGGACATGAGCCAAAGATACTCTGTCTGGGAAACTTACTTAAATACAACCAGTGAAAGCTGGACAAACCACTGATCTTTTGATTCCTGTTGTTTTCTCAACACTGGAAAAATATGATGAAACCTAAGTAGTATGAAGAAGTCAGAATTTTTCATTAACTGAAATATCATGCACCTATATGTCAAGCAAAAAGTTTGTGTGTTTTGGGTTTTTTTGTGGTGGTTTTTTTTGGTGTGTTTTTTTTTTTTTTTTTTTTTAGTCAAAGCCAAATTTTTTTATAGATTTCATCTGTTATTTTTAAAACTGATGATTTTTTTTTTTTAATTAAAAAACCCAAACAATTCCTAATGCAGATCTGTGTCACCTCTTTGAAATATTACAGTGCTACTCTTTACTTTGAACTGATCAAATTAGCTGGCAGGCTATCTCCAATTTAATTTCCTTTCCCTGTTTTATGATGTCCAGATGGTTACAGAACATGTCCTGAATACTGTCACTACTTGGGCTCATCAAGGAGCTGCATGGAGATCAGTGGCTGCTTTACTGTACACTTTTGAGACTTTGCAGTCAGGGTGATTATATAGGAGAATGCACTAAACATGCTATTTAAATTCAATCTTTTTCCAACAGTTCAACAAAATGCTTCTATATCAATATGCTCTGCTATCTCTCCTGAGATAAGTTTTGACAATCCTGAGGAAATTTCTCTGTTGTTGGGTCACAGGGCAGAACTGGTCTGAAAACAGTAATCCCTATCAAGCCATGGAATATTGTATTAATGCAGGATTTATAAGTCCAGAACTTGTTATTTCCTATCAAATGCTTCAGGCATGAAATAAAGAGCCTGTGTATGCTTTGTGTAGGCATAGTCCATGTCACTTCACTATCTTTCTTAGGTGATTAGTGTGCTATTGTTTCAACTAGGTTTTATTAAATCCCGTTGTAACCAAAATAAGTTTAGAGAGGCAATATTTTGTGTTTCTCCTTCTGGGCAGTGTTAGATCTGCTTCTTGGATTTGTGTTCTCTGCGCTCATAACCACAAAGCTGTCTGAAAATTATAAAATTTTTTTCCTTGCAAATTATTAGCCCCTTGCAGTTCTGCCTCAAGAAATATTTCTGGTCACATTACTATATGAATGGACAATTTCCTTGCATTAAAAAATGTATGAAAAGTGTTTACTTAACCATGTAGCCACAGCTGAGGAGAGTCTTCACTCTCACGATTGAGGAAATGAAGAAATTTAAATGTTTCCATTTCCCCAAATGGCAAACTTCATTTCTCTGGAATTTGAATGAGGGTTTATGCACTATTCTACTACACTGGATTTTCTCTAGGTCTTCACTGATTTAACTAAGGACTATAAACTTCCCACCATGAAACATATGACAAGAGTGGGGATCAAAACAGTAATTTTCAGTTGCTTTCTTTTGTGGTTTCTGTTTGTTTGTTTGTTTGATTTTTTTTGTTTGTTTTGTTTTAATACAGAAAAAGTTGCTTGTCAGTGGTAGACAGAGTTTTTCTAAAACTCTATTCTTTTTACAGTTCTTCAAAATAAAGTGATTCTCATTTTCAAAGACTTCAAATACCAGTTATTCCCAGGAAGTTCCAGTGTTCCAGAGTGCTTCTAAATGTAGCATGACTAAGTCAAACCTGGGCATGAAGCAATCATATGATTCACTGTAATAGTGCATATCAGCAGTTTAGAGCCTTGGGTAGGCACAGAAGCAAACAAGGAATCTGGTAAGAGTCTTCTCAACATTTTTTTTTTTTTTTCATCTCAAAGTTCTTGTATAACTCCATAGGTAATCATTTCTGTGAGGCTAATCAAACATAACTTCCAATGTTATAATCTCATTAAAGCATCACTTTTTATTTTCAAGAGCCACTTCTGTTCCTTCCCAATGTCAGCCCATAGTCTAGATATAAAGTGATGAGAGATTTTTGTCTTTACAACTTCTTTTAATTGCATACTTCTCTGGACAGTCTGTCCCAACGACAGACAACCCTTTTGATGAAGAATTTTTTTCTAATATCCAGTCTAGACCTCCTCTGGTGCAACTTGAAGCCATTTCTTCTGGTCTTGTCACTCATTACCAGGGAAAAGGAGCTATCCCCACCTTACTACAACCTCTTTCAGGCAGTTGTAGAATGTGATAAGGTCTCCTCTGAGCCTCCTTTTTTTCCAGGCTAAGCACTTCCATCTCCCTCAGGTGCTCCTCATAAGATTTCTCAGACCCTTCAGCAGCTCTGTTACCCTTCTGTCGACAAGTTTCAGTTCTTCCATGCCTCTCTTTTAGTGAAGGGCCAAGAACTGAACACAGGACTCAAGATGTGCCCTCTTGAGTGTCGAGTACAGGGGGACAATCACTGCCCTGGTGCTGCTGGCTACACTATTGCTGATACAGGCCAGGACGCCATTGGCTTTCTTGGCCACCTGGGCACACAGATCAGATCCAGACGGCTGTGGATAGGCACTCTCAGCTCCTTTTCTGTGGGCAATTTTCCAGCCAGTCTGCTCCCAGCCTGTAGCAGTGCAGGGAGTTGTTGTGACCCAAGTGCAGAACCCGGCACTTGGCCTTGTTGAACCTCTTAGAATTGGCCTTGGCCCTTTGATCCAGCCTGTTCTGATCTCTCTGAAGAGCCTTCTTACCCTCCAGCAGATAAGCACTGCTGCCCAACATGGGCCCACCTGTAAAATGACTAAGGGTTCACTTGGTACCCTCATCTAGGTCATCAATGAAGATATTTGACAGTAGTGACCCAAATACTGAGCCCTCAGGAAGACCACTTGTGAATGACCACCAGCTGGCTGTAACCCTATTCACCACCACTCTTCAGGATCAGCCATCAAGCCAATTTTCTACCCAGCCAATAGTGGACTTCTCTTGAGCAGCCAGTTTCTCCAGGAGAATGCTGTGGGAGACAGCATCAAAGGATTTACTAAAGTCCAGGTTGAAAACATCCAGAGCCTTTTTCTCATCCACTAAGTGTGTTACCTTCTCATGGAAGTAGATTGGGTTGGTGAAGCAGGACCTGCCTTTTCTAAACCCGTGCTGACTGAGCTGAACATCTGTTTGTCCTGCACGTTCTGGCTCTTGTAAATGGGTGTCACATATGGTAACCTGAAGTCAGTTGTGACCCCCTCAGTTAGCCAGGACTGCTGGTAAATGACAGAAAGTGGTTTGGCAAGCTCTTCTGCCAACTCCATCAGGACTTCTGAATGGATCTCATCTGTCCCCATAGACTTGTGCATATCTAAGCAAGTTGCTGACTGTTCCTCCTTAGATTATGGGGGATTTCCTTTTCCTTTCCATCCCTATATTCCATCTCAGGGGGCTGCAAACAACTTTCCTAGCTATTAAAGACTGAGGCAAAGAAGGCATTAGTACCTCAGCTTTTTCCTTAATCTTTGTTACTTTTTTCACCCTGTATTCAGTAAATGATGGAAATTCTCCTTAACCCTCCTTTTGTTGCTACTGTATTTGTAAAAACATTTCAACTATCCTTTACAGCAGTAGTCAGATTAAGTTCTAGTTGGGCTTTGTCCCTCTGATTTTCATGACATTCTTGTAGTCCTCCTGACTAGAAAAAAAATCTTTAATAGTGCATACATTTGCATAATGCTGTGGGATATGTATTGACCTCTGTTGGTTGCTGACATACATTTGAACATGGGAGGATTAATAATACAACTCCCTCTGTTCTGCTGACATGTCTCTTCTGAACCTCAGAGGAGGCTGCTTTTTCTGTAATAAGGATTATTCATAACCCAGTTATATTGAACAGTCATATATTCTCAACCTGAAGTACAGCTTATTAATCAACTATACAGTCCAGGAATTTCAACTAAAATATTAATATAGTATGTTGTTCACTCAGGACAATTCATGTCACCACAACTGAACAGGTTCAATTGCTGCATCATAAATTCTGATGTTTAATAAAGTTGAACACCACATCAAGCTCACTGTTGTCATGCAGGATGTTGTCACCTTGTCAATGTATTTTTTTCCTCTGATTAATAGGCTCCAAGTTTCAAAGTATGATATTCTAGATTGCCTTTCTTTTACACTTTTATGTCCTGTAGTGTGAAATCTGACGTTTCAAAGGAACTTGAGTCTCCTGGAAGTCATTACCACCTATTCCTAACTGAAAACATTCTAAGACTGAACAGAATATGATATGTCGTTTAATAATATAAAATGGAATGTAATATTTTTATTTAATCATACACATATTCAAATAATATTAATTTAATGAATAGCACTACTGAACAATAGTCTATGGAGCATGAAAAGTTTCTTTAGTGACTCTTGTTGTCATGTTGCAGTATGTTGCAGGAATCTAGTTCAGAATTACAGAATATAAAGACTCAAGATGTCAGAAATCAAGTAAACAGATAGTTCCTGTGAGTCTATGCACAATTTCTCCTACAGAAAAGCCCAAGAAAAATATTGAAATAACTTTTTCTTTTGAGCTCTTATTTTATTGATGTTTCCCCAGTCGCAAACAGAGAAGCTACAGTGTGTACAGGTATTCTTGCTTATGTGATATTATAAATATGGATAATTCTTTCAGGCTTTGAAACCTAAAGGTGAGCTACTAAAGAAGGGAAAACGTCAGTATCGATAACCTGGTATATCAGATGATTTTATTTTGACACACTGTTTATTCTGCAGAATGATTATCTTGTATTCTCCAGAGCTGATTTCTCCTTAGTTATTACACTGTCTCTGATCTGCATAGCAATATCCCACAGCCTTACTGTGATTTTTAGATCTAATTTAAGATGTAAAATTAGACCTTGTGCACTTGTAATCTTTAAAGACTTTTTTGGCACTTAAAGAAAGGAAAGGCATCACCAGCTGAACATTGCCTTGCTCTGCTAGCCACAGCCTAGTCTGGGTAATTTACAGTTTTATTCTTTAAAAGAATACAGAGTCACCAGACTGTCTGTCCTGTTGATGACACAAAATTAGTAGCCAACTCTGTAACAAACACCATGTTTTCCTCAAATAGAACTATTCACCAGTTAGGACAGGCAGGATATCTGTCCCTATATGCCATTAATTAAAATCTCTTATGCTGTAGTGACAGTGCAACTTAAGTTATAAAATAATAGCTTTATTTTGACTGATACAAACAAGTTGAGGGGAACTGTTTTGGAATATCTTGTAACTCTGGTTTGGGAATCTGGAATAAAAATTGTTATACTATTTGGAAGATAATGTTAAGTGTTGCTGTAGGATTTCATATATTGGGATGGGGATAGAGAGGAGGGTTGATATTTAATTATTTGAATTAAAACATATTGAAAGTATTTTTGAGTTGGAGTTAATTCAAAGATTAATGATAAATTGTAAAAAAAATACATGGTTTGTTTTGGTTTTTTTTGTTAAAACATTTAATTGTGAACATGGTGCAAAGAGTACTCGACCCTCCACCTTACCCACAAAAGAGGCAACTTTGAGGAAATATGGATTTCTTCAGCATATTTTAGTTTTAATAGAATGAAGGGTTTTTAATTATGTGTTGGGAATGGAAGTCTTCATCATATCAGCCTGCTGACTTTTACAAGTATTTTATTTTTCATGGTACCTAAATTTACTTCAAGATGAAGAGCAAATCAGCGAGGGCATCAGCATGATTTGGAGTGTATTAAAACAACAAGACATTTCTTCCCAAAGAAGAATTGTGTTTGAACTCCTGCATTTATGACTAGTTTTATAGGATTGATTGGTTTCTTTGTAAATCCCTTGGGGTCTATCAGTTCATGAGAAGAGCAAGTTCCTCTCTAGAAACCATGTCTCTGATGCTCTTTTCTGTTATTTGTGTATTTTAGAATCTTTTTATTGGGTCAGGATGTCTAAATCTTGAAACTTGCCTGGAGTTCCCTTAAGGTAGATGTTTGTATGCTGTCTTTTTCCTGCTATTTTCATTGCTAAGGGACTTAAGAGGCCTTAGAAGAGAAAAGAAGAGAGGAAATGGTATAGTTAGATCATCAATTTACCCCTTTTTTTTGTATCAATTTACGTTCTGTAATTCCAGAGGGATATGATGAAACATCCGTTACTACCCTGGAAGCTGCAAAATCATTAGTTTGAAGGCACATAGCACTTTTTATGTTTGCATAAAAAGTAGTAATTTAAAAAGTAGTAGCCTCTTCATGTCATTAATCCTAGCCTGTGCAGACTGACTAGTCCTGGGGAATATACTGCCAGGAGACAAGTCTACTGCTTAGGCATAATTCCCAGCAGTAAAGCTGGCATTTGGCCTGCAAGAGTAGATTACTATGGATTGTTTTTATGAATTATGTCCTTTGGCATCTGAACCATATCTCTGGGAATACCCTCTCCATGACTTTTAAACTTCAGCCTGTATCTTCACTATGGACTTGACTTTCAGCAGAGCACTTGTAATTCACCCCAAATCATTCCATGTCAAACTCACTTGCTATAGTTGCAAACTTATGCAAAACTGTCAGTCCGTGAAGGAAGAGTTGGGACCTGGTGATTGAGTGTTTTGGCCTTCGAGTGGAGGAAGCAAGCAGGGTATTTAACACTTTAAGGATTCTTACTTGTTGTCCTCATCATTCATCTGAAATGAGCCTCTGACTGCACTGTATTATAATACCAATTACACATCTATGTTTGGCATTGTGATTTAAGTGGTTTTTTTTTTTTTTTTTAATTTTTAAGATTTTTTTTCTATTTTCAGACCCGTGTTACAAATTTGTTAAATGTTTGTAGGGAAATGTGCCGTTATGTTTTCTGATGTTTGAGCCTTCTGTCAGACTTTTTGCTGCATTTTGGAGAAGCAGTTGAGCTGCCCCATCATTCAGCCAAACCTTTAAGCACATGCTTGAATTTCATTCATTTAAGAATGCCTTAGGGTTAAGGATTTTTTTTGCATGCTTTGGTGCATTAGTATTTTTATTTTTAAAACACAGGCTTGGCTTCTTGTAGGGATCTTTGGTTATTTATAGGGATAGTAATAATGGGATAATATTTTGAGAAACTAAATCAATCATGGTTTGATTGGGCTAATTGCTTGCTTCTAGACAAAAGAAAAAAGTTTCTGCCCCACTCTGGCACCCCTTTTAGATAGAAAAAATAAAAAGCAGGAGGAAAAATAGTATTGTCTATACTATATTTTTTGTGAAACTGCCATTCAGAGAATTTTAGCAATCTATACAAATGAGCAATAGAAATGAAGCCTTACCTTCACAATCTTCAGCCCTGAACTATCCATTCATTTTGCCTCACTGTATCACATTGCTGAAAAACAGTATGTTCCTTTTTTCCTTAATTCATAGCTGAAAGACATAAGTCCCATTTACAAATAATAATTTGCCTTTGACTAATTTTGTCAGATTTCCTGCAACTGTAAAATCTGGAATGACTACTTATGGGTGCTGAATGTTAAAATCCAAACTCAGTCTTTAGCCTAATATAAACCATCTCATCTTCAACAATATCAAACAACATTGTCAAAATTCTCTTCCCAAGTTGTCTGGATAGATGAAAGTTACAGCTGATGTCTGTCTTGCTCTTTACATTGATGTTTGTACTTGTCTATCTGTCTGAATGGCACCTGCTGCAACGGCAGGAGGGTGGGATCACCCATTTCTGAACAATGTGTCTCAGCCAACAGAAGGTTATTCAATTAGGCAATCACTTCTGCTTAATGCTGGGTGGGATGATGTCAGCCACCTGCACTCTCTCTCCCTCACTTCCCACTTCCTGGGGACAATAGTCTTTTCTGTCCTTGGGGAGGGGGCAAAGATTTTCAATCTGTTCCCTTCTTGCATTAGCTCCTGACTGCATTTATTAGACTCTGACATTTGTTTTGCTTCCTGTCTGGGGCTATATTCAGTGCAGACACTTTGGAGAAATACGAATAAGCATTTAATAATATATTCATATTTTAACACTCCTCTTTGCTCTAGTGTGCTGAATTTTTCTCTTCCTTGCCTTGACCAGGTGCTAAAAATTTTATGCTTTAAGGCATAACACTAGCACCCCTAAGGAAAGAGTCAGAATTCTTAAGTGTAGTGGTGCTACAAGACTTCACCTGCACTTTTCTTTGTGTTTATGTCTTTTTTTATTTTCCCTAAAGTCTGTGTCTATTGTTGATTTTACTACAGTTACTCCAGTTCGTAGAAATAGAACCGGTGTTTATTGTTGTGATTACTCTTCCTTCACAAGAAGATAATTTTGTGCTCTCTTTGTTTATTAATTAAATGGAGGTGTGTCTTTGTGACTTTTCTTGGTGTTCCCTCCTCTTTACATAATTAATCTCATTTGGGAGGGAAAAAAAACCCCAACATATAAAAAGGATAAATACAAGAGGGTAGCAGAACATCATCTCTGCCTTAGAAATAAACAGACATGCTCCTTTATACCCTTTCTAAAATCTTTGTAAATTCATCAACAATAAATGAAACAACCATTTCCTCCGAAGTTTATTTTAATAAATGGCAACTCTTAGATCCATGTCAGATTACATAATAATTCCCCAAAATGTATAATATTTATGACATCCTGAAATATTTACATGAATCTGGAAAACTGTCCTCTAAGCATGGTTGTTAGAACAAAATTGAGTTTCATTCAACCCTCATATGTCTCTGAGACCCTATTGAAGCCAAGTCCATAATGCTGAATTTGAAGTAATTGCATTTGGATTTAAGTGCACTGAAGATAAGATTGAGTCTGTCAGATCTTATTTTAGGTGAAGAGCATAACTCAAATTATTTTTTTGCTCTGATAGTCCTTAACTTTTTATTTTCTTTTTCTCTACTGATGTACTCTTCTGTTCTCTCAAATATTTTATTTATGTAGCCCAGTGTGTCATTCTGTAAAGTAAAATTTATTTATTTTTTTGCTAATTGTAAAACCTATTTTTTCAGTAGAAATTATTTTGGCCCCCAATGACTGTTTAAACAGTTTTGATAACAATGCACACTTCAATTTTTTTTCCCTCCACTTTTGACGGAGGGACATTCTGCAAGATTTCAGTTTCCTAATTATCTTTAAAATGTCTAATAGTTATGCTCTTCTATATTTTATTGACAATTAATTGTAAAATTCAGTAATTTCTCAGGCCTCTCAATAGTCAGTAGGTGTGTTACACTCAATCTGCACCTTCCACCTAGAACACAGTAGAAACAGAGATCACAATGGGGTTGTTATTTGTCAATCCACAATAACAAACTCCCAGGGGTATACCCCCATTAGTGGAGATTTTTTCCCTTTGACTTACCTTTGATTGAGAACCATACTATAGCTTAGTGTTTGGGGGAAAAATAGCTGGACAATTCCCGTTGACTTACCTGTTTTGATGCTCTTTAAAAGGTATCAAAATTGTAGTTTCCTGGTGGTAATTAGGTATATATAGTCTGTCTACTTGTTTACTTTGAAAGTAATAGTGCTGCTTTCAGCATTGTTGCATCCAGTGTACTTAATTAACATGGTCAACACATTTTTCATGTAAATAAATTGAGGCAGAAAAGATACTCAGACAGGTTATTTAATTACCCAGTTACAAACTGTAGGAATAAAATTAATATCTCTACACTGGAGAAGAAGGACCAGGGCATTAGAAAGTGTTCTCAACTTTATTTAAATCTTCCTTTGTCTGTCGGAGCAATATCTAGGTTAAATATTTCTAATATTATTACGTACAATCCTAATAATTGCCGATTAAAAATATACAGAAAGTGAAGTAAAACCATTTCTTCAAGTGAAGAATGGTGATCTAAACACTCTTGGACAAATGTAAAGAGAGAAGACGAGTAGATGACTGAGTAATATAAATGCTCAAAAGCTGAAAATCAGTGAATACACATGAGTACAAATACATTCACACATCTCATCATTCAAGACTATCATACACATAACTTTCCAAATTGACAAAGGCCAAGATAGGTGATAATTCAGCCACCTAATCAGCCAGTATCATTTAATTTTTTGAGTTGCAATGAGGAAAAATGTGTTATTTCTACTAGATTAGGTCCACTGATCTTTCTTTAATCCAGTGAGATTAGTTTTCAAGCAAGTTTTAAAAGAGGAAATGAAATAAAAATTTTAAAATATAGTAAAAGGGAAATGAAATAAAGTCTCTCCCAAGCAAATAATGCTTCTCTAAAATATATGACCTCATAAATATTTTTTCTAAAAATATGAATGCAGAAAGATTTGAGGGAAAGGGAATTGCAGAATCCTACAAGTAGTGAAAATTAAGGAGAAACTTAATTCCATATGGATAAACTGAAGGTAGCTCGGAAATTAAAATAACTATATGCAACTATATAGTTGAAACAGGTCTTGGAGAAATATTATAGTAAAACAGAGCAGTTCAGTCACTTCAGAATTAGCCACTATGACACTCATTTTTATTTCAAGGCAGACCATGACTTGAAAAATATGATTCCAGACCACACTACTAGCTACTTGTTACATTTTCAGCTAGACTGGTGCATTGTATGTCTGATGACTTTATACCATAATTACATCTATTAGGTAACACAGACGTGATTTTTACTTCTTAAATGGTATTGTACAAGAAAGTTGCACAGTTTTAAAGGGCCTGAGATACCATTTAATTCTCAGTATGATGCACAAATTTTTTCCAAGGCATGCAGTTACAGGCAAACCATCCTATGCAAATTTTTCTAGAAGGAAAGTTGACCCTTTGCAGAACTCTTCACAGATTTTCTGACAATACTTGAAATTAATAATATGGGTCAACTCTGTTTTCAAAAGAGGTATTTCCTTAGTTGAAATAAAGATAAAAAGCCTTGCTATCTGTCAGTGACAATGCTAAATTAGGTCAAGGATATTATTAAACCCATTACAGTAGTACAAGAGCTCATCTTCCTAGCACTTCTGGAATATTGGTATGCACCAATTTAGAAAATGAGTAAATTACATTTGGAACAAGCATTTATTTGACATCTACATTAGTACAACAATGCTATGTGCTAATAAAGACTGATTAAAATATTTTCTTATAGTTTTCTAAATGTGTTCAAGATAAGCAGGAGTTCTCATGGAGATCCTAATGGGCCTATTGGTCACACAAAGTCTAAAAGTACAACCTGAAGGATGAACCCATTTATACTTTTCTGAGTGTACAAAACACAGCAAGCCCAGAGATCTTCAGCCAGGTAGCATGCTGACAGTCCAGGGCAGGCTGGCCACAACTGTGTGATTGGAACAAAAGCATTGGAGCACTTTGTGCTAAAGCTTCTTTAGGAAAATTGCACCTTCACAGCAGGACAGACATAAAATATGGGTCAGGTCTTTAATTCATACAAGCCAGTGTTCTATAATGGAATTAGCCTTTAAATGGAGATGTCAGCTGCAGGGATCAAAAGGTCTTCTATTGTGCATGTAAATAGATGTATCTATGTGTATGTATATATGCATATATATTGCATGTATATATGTATATATTTATATGTAAAGTTGGTAATATGCAATTTAGATTGAAGGTTAAGTTTGTTCCAGATGAAAAGCCATAAAAATCCTGTTGCTAGCACAGATGAGTACATGGCCAAGAGAGTTTAGCTTTAAACAGGTAAATCTCTGTTTAGATTTATGCTTGCAGCACTCAAAATGGCAGAATCAATTTGCTTGAAAATTGGTAAAACAAATTTGTTGTGGGCTATGACCTTGTATGCTGAACATCATCCCAGAAGGATTTTTTTCTTTATGTTTGAATTATAAATCTTGGAAATGCAGGGGTTTTTTATTGCAGAAATATTGACAGAGCTTTAACTATAATGGTGTGGCTATATTTCCTTAAAGAATAGGTATGTGTTTTGCCAGTAGTTAACTAATATTTTTCAAATAGTAGTGTATGATGAACAGAGAATCGAAATTAAAAAAGCAGTGACAAAAACCAATAAGTCATTGATGTGAAGAATTAATAAAAGGGAAAAAACCACTACTGTAGGAATGACCAAAGATGAAAATTGACTGCTGAAATTGCTAAGAGTATTTGTGGAGATAATCCGACATGGACCCTCATGGGGCTGTATTTACTGTGTATTTCAAGACTCTGTTTTGTTAAGCGAATACAAGCACAAGATATATAAAATTATCAAAGGCAATAAAATCAATTATTGTGACTAACTGCCACATGACTTAAAATAACATCTGAGTGTAATTTTATTATGTACTACATTGTATTTATGCTTGAAAAAAAGCCTGTTGAGCTTTTTATTGTAGGAAACATGGGCATTGCTGTTTATCTCATGTAGCATACAGAGACAAAAGTATATGATCCTGAATTATTTGCTTAGGGCAAATACTTGTTTTCACCTGTGATGTGCTCTCATAAGATTTACAGATTTTGTTAGATGCCATTTAGTTCAGATTTAAACACACTGGAACTAGTTGAGATTTGTGTTTTATTCATGTCTTCATTCAATAGCTCTTGTTCATTTTAAACTTAGGCTAAATTTACCAGCAAGGGCACATAATTACTTAATGAATTACCTTTATGATGATCAGACAAATTCTCCACAAACTTTTGTATGAGCTGATGTCATGAAGATCTTGTGTTGCCATAAAACAAATGCAGTTAAATTATACCTTATTTCAAAGGCCCTACATTTCAAAAGAAAAGTGAAAAGGTGAGATTAGCATGTGCGTTGAGGTTGTTTCCTTTGGTAATGTCAAATCTGTAAGTTGGTATGCATTTCAAGGCCATGATTTCATTGAGTCATATTTGCTACCTGAAAAGGGAAAGACAACATGTTAGAGACAAATTTTCTTTCACTGGAAATCTAAGACCGAATCAATTAAAATATTTGTGTTTTTTCATCTCTTCAAAAGTACTAGAAGATTGTGAAGGATAAGAAACAAGTGATTGTGGTGACAGTTTCTGTGTTAGCCACACCCTTAGTCAATGTGCAATCACAGGCTTCTCTTGAGTATAAGCTCCATATATTTTCAAGAAACAGAGTAGTTAAGATCAAAATTTGATAAAACTGGTTTGTATTTCAAGCTGGGTCCACTTTTGTTTTCTTTTGTTTTTTTCTAAACTATCTTTATCCAAAGTGGGTTAATTTTAAAATTTTAAAATTTTAAAATCTAAAATCTGACATCTCTGTTTATTTGAAGTATATGGACTTCTGAGGGAATATGTAATCAGGAAGCATACTGGATTAGCTGTTCTGTGAATAGCCATAGCTAGCTAACATTTGCAAAATATCCTGTCAGTTGCTGGTTTTCTGCTCTTTCTGCAGATCTGCACTTTCTTGATTCTAGTGAGGAGTGAAACTGGATGGTCTGCCATAGTGGGAATCTCTCTGTATTTATATTTCTGTACACTTTTCAGCAAATTCTGACATGTTTAGCCTTTGGACCATAACAAATTCTAATTTAACATCTTATCCTTCTTTTTGTGGTGTCTCATGGCAACTCAACAAAACTTTTTTTAGCCTTCCTGACAGCTTCTCATCCACATGACTTCTTTCTCTTGAATAATTTCCTTTATTTTTTGTTTCCATGTTCTTCTGGCCTTGCTATTGACCTTGTACAGCAGAACACAAAGAGAATTCTTGAGCTTTTCCTACCCTTAGTGACATTAAATGTTGAAAAGAGAACTCTTGCATCCTGTGTTGATAACATAGAAAGCTAAAAAATCTTTAAAATCACAGCGCTAAGGTTCCATTGGTCTGGGAAGTGAGCATCCTACAACATTCAAGTACAATCTTACAGCATCATCAACTCCACTGAATTCTCTGCTTGAGGCGGTTTGATGTGTTCTGTCAGCTCAGCAGCACATTGTTGGACTTGCTTGGTGCAAATCTAATGGGGATTAATAGCAGCAAACTTGAGAGTACTCAGGTTCACCCTGCTTTGACACCAGGCAGCTCCCTGGAATACTGAGAAAAGTGCGCCAATTAAGGTTTGTCATAATGTCTTAGTTGATTCAATAAGAAGTTCCTGTTTTAGGGATCCAGTATTACAGGACACAAAAAGGGCCTTGCTAAGTGTGAAGGCATTCTGGATGCCTTTCTAGTGCCTAGTGAATTTCTGTCAAAATTTTGACCTTGTGATCCAAAAGTGCAATAATATACTCTCTTTAGCAGACTGTCCTTCTTCTCTGCAGGTCCATTAGTTCTGTGTGGATAATCAGTTAAAAATCTTGGGAATTTTATTCCTTATGACAAATATACAGACTTATAATGTCAAGAAACAGATCTTAATGAAAATTGATTTGAAGGAATGTTTCATTGTGAAAAAATTAATTAATTTTTTTTTCTTCCTTCTATTTTAGTAAAATGAGAAGCTTATTCTTCCAGTCCAAGATGCAACAAGATGCTTTCTTTAACTTCAGTAGGAACTCTTACTAGGAATGTAATTCCAGACTCTTTATTTTTAGGTCAATGTCCAAAGTGGACAGCAAGCACCGCATCCTAAAACACGGTGTTCTTTTCCTCCTTCCCCATCTTCCAGTGTAGATTAGAGAACTTTAATATTAAAAGCTGGAATTCAGTTTTAACCCAATTCAGTCATCAGTGCTTTTGTAGATGTTCTGTACTAATTGTGTTAGTGCAGAAGAATATCCCTAAAGTAATTCAAATCACACATGACAGAGTAAGAAAAACACCTCCTCATGTATCCAAGTCATACCTGAATGCAGGAAGGTTCAAATGTTTAGGTGAAACAGAACCAACTTTCTCTGAAAGTCAATTCTTATCTCCTACAAACCGTCCACTGTTAAAATGAAATTGATTGCAATCAGTTCTTTCTTTGCAAAATGATAGTCCCAATTATAAATATAGTGCTACATAGAAGATTTTAGTTAGTACACATTTTTACCACTCTGATGTTTCAGAAATCATCCCAAAAGGTTCACCACGTGTTATGATGTGCTAAATTATATCAGCAGCCTATAGAAAGGGATTTTTTTTTCCACTGTAGATGGCAAGTCTGTACTTTTTACCTATTTTAATTCTTGCTCAAGTGGACTTTATTTTATGATGACATTCGTAATAATTTTTTTTTTCTTTTATCTGTGGTAAATTATTTATTAGAGTCTAGTCTGGAAATCATGAAGAAGGAGATGAATAGACACATATTATTTCAGAGTGAGTGTTTTTTAAACCTGCTATATTAAAATACTACCTCTATGTTTATACATCACATTCACTTGTGTAATCTTGATGTATCGCCAGTATTTAAGAGTACCAAACAGTGTAACTCTGTTTCTGAAGAATGAGGTCCTATTTTTTCTGTACTGAAACATCTGATATGAATGAGTTGTTGGATCAGTTAAACAGCTGTCTCTTTTTAAATTTTTGTTTGTTTGGTTTGTTTTGTGTTGTTTTGTTAATAAATACACATTTGTGATTTTTGCATGCTTTTTCTTCTTGGAAAATGTTTTTCATCAAAGCAAAATCCTTTTCATGCCAGAATACCTATTCTGAGATTTTTTTCTGAAATACAGGTAGTTTTGATCAAAAAAGAGAAAAGCTTCACTCCCCTACTCTGTGGGAGATGCTAAATCAGGTTCTCTTTTCAATTGTTATTAGACATAGTGATTCAATATCAAATTCTCTTACCAATTGTTATAAAATATAATGATATGCTTTTAAAAAGAGACATTTTTATAATGATTCATCAAATTTTAAGTGACTCAAAAAATGGTTTGCTATATGAATAGACTGATCTAAACAGCGTCAGCGGGGGCAGCTGGGAGATTCTGACACCAAAATATTCCACGGTAGCTGCAAGGCAGCTCTCATTTAGCATGTTAAAGACCAACATATTGAGTGATCTGAAGCTGGTATTTGCCACATACAAGGTGAGTATCCTCATCTTGCCTATAATAAAAACCCCTCTGACTTGCTGTTTCATTCTTTTATATCTCTCTCTTTTACTTTTTTCAAAAAATCATATTTAAGTTTTTTTGTTTCATTTCAGCAAAAATGTCATATTCTTGATAATTCAGGAAGAGTTATGAAGAAAGATTTCAGACACTTTAAAATAAAGAATCTTCTTTAAATGTAATTTAAAACATTAGTATTTGCAGATATTAAATAAATTTTACAGAATGTGATTGGAAATGAGATAGATCTTTCATTTCTCATCTGTTGAATCTCCAAGATTATATATTCAGGTAAATACATTACCTGAATTCCAGTAAAACTTCATCTCGCAAGAGAAGCTGCCTCTAAGTCAAATAAGGAATAAGATTAAAATTTATTTTGTCATGAGAAAGGAAATTGAACAATTGTCCAAACTATGTTTTAATTCTTCAGCCAATGGGTGGCAATCCATGGCAATCCAGGTCAGACGTATATAAGAGATCAGGATCATCTAAATTTTGTTGCTATGTTGTATGACAAAGGTTGGCTAGGTCATCATCTAATGATCAACTAATCATCAGCTTGGTTGTTCACAGATGAAGTATGTTCAGAGATATTCTGGATAAATCTTAAAACATGTGA
Organism: Donacobius atricapilla; assembly: GCA_013397315.1. Classification (NCBI taxonomy): domain Eukaryota; kingdom Metazoa; phylum Chordata; class Aves; order Passeriformes; family Mimidae; genus Donacobius; species Donacobius atricapilla. The sequence goes on from WBMY01008619.1 coordinate 72,402, forward strand.
AGGGTAAGAATCTACTTTCTAATCTCAGCCTATGTGATCTTAGACAAGGCTGTAGATGGTGAGAATTATTCTGAGTGCTTTCAGATCTTGCTGTTGATGTTTATCCTTGCCAAGTTCCATTTTACTGAACTGCATGCCATGACTTAATGGTTTTGTTTAAGCTCAAGAAAATAAGGAAATGGGTCTGCATGCAAGCAATGAAAAGGAGACATAAAAATAATATTTTCTACATCATCTGCTTAGACTATCGGATCAGATTTCCTAGTTTTGGGGAGATACTCATTTGCCAGGAGTGGTTGAGATTTGAGGGACTTTTCATGGTAAAGTTTGATGATGGTGAGTTGATCTGTACAAAAAGATAGGAAGCAGTGCAATCTTTTTACTGATTCTTGACATTTTTAGGAGCAGCTTAAGAAAGACTCCAACATTTTGGTGCTATGTGTATGAGGACCTATTAACTATCTAACTGGTAATGGGTTGTCATTGAATTGCTGTGGTGTGGATGCCTGTGTTAAATGTCTTAGGAATAAACAACAGTGAAAATCATGTGGAAGAGATAGCAGGCTTCTGTGGAAACCAGGAGTATTTGAGGTTCTACTAAGAACATACTTTTGTGTGTAAATGCATGGATTATTCCTTACTGTTTGGCTCTGCTGCTCAGAAATACAGAACTTACTAGGATACAATTCTCAGATAATGGAGAAAGCAAAATCACACCACAAGTGTGATCACACCACACCATAAGAAGTATGAAATTAGCATCAATATAGATTTTCAGTTGTTAACGTAATAGAAAAGGATTAAAATTGTGTCTTCATGCAAAGCCTATTTATTACCAGATTTCTAAGAAAGCCCATTTTAGCATCATTTTTATCGTTCAGTTTAAGTTAAGCATTTTCTTTCAGTTGCCATAGTAGATGATAGGATGCTTACATATTATTACAAAAGAAGTCATGGTTCATAAGGACTTCAAATTTTATATTTCTAGTTGAAGAAACCTGACTGACTATAGAATGAGTTACATTTTATATTCATCTGACTGGTGTATGAAGCTGGAATGAAGCATGAAGAATTAAAATTTGAACAATTAAACTAGGCTTTTAAAATGTAGTAGTACAGAGATAAATCTTGTTTGAAGTGTGCAAATAATGTAATTTATCTTGCAAGACTGACATGTGAATAATTGCAGCTCCCAATCTCCCTGGTGAAATAAATTCCACATACATATCATGCTGTTGTGCTCTGCAACTCAGCTCTTTTCCACGCTTTCACCATCTAACACTAACCAGCATACATCAATGTGCAGAAAAAAATTTCCCTTCAAAGCAAGTCATCCACACAAACAGCCTTATTTGAAAGCCTTAGAGGACAATTAATTCCTTAGGCTATATTCCTGTTTAAAAAGGAACAGAGAAGAATCTATGATAGTCAGCAGCATTCATGAAAATTAAAAATAGTGAATTTGATTTATCTCAGCAAACAGATTAAGCATTCTGTAAAAAGCATATTAAATATATTAATTTATAAACATTAATTCGCACTTTGAATGGATATCATTAAAATAGTATTTTTCCATTAAATCCAGAAGCCATGTGCAAACCTCCCAAAGATGCATTTTCTTCTTAGTATTATATCTTTATTGATTAACCAAAAGCAAAAGAGGAAAAGAAAAAAACACTTAAAACTCTCTTTGAACCCTAAGGAGCAGTTATGGTCAGAAAATTGATTGACTGTAAAAGAGTTGTTTTTATGATAGCTTTGAATAGAGCCTAATTACCTTGTTAGCTGAAACAGACTCATATTGTTTGCACATACTTATTTGGTACTCAGCACAAAGGATGTTTTGCATCTTGCTTTGTTTTTTCTTGTTATCTTAGATCATTTAATGAGGATGGAGAGAGGTCAGGTAAATAATGAAGCCATCAGAACTGAAATAGTAGTCGTTAGCCGTGGGATAGCAACCATTTCCCAAGAATCAGCAGTGTCCAAGGTAGCCAGCCTGGTCAAGCTATGTGCCAATGAGTCAGGTCACATAAAGCACTACAGCAGAGTCCAGTAACAAATGGCTTTTTATGTCATTTAACTTTTGATCATTATATCCTTGTATGGTTTGTTTGTGATCCCACTATGCTTTATTCAACCTGCAACACTTCACAGTAATATTTTCTATAAAGAATGAGCTGAAGTCATGACATTGCATGTCCAAATGTTCATTGACTCCTATAACAGTGACATTTGATAGTTCATCAATCAAACCTGAGTTATCTAACAGCAACAAATTTTCAGGATGTGATTACATGTGGACTGGCCTGTTGTTGAACTATAACTGGATTCTGATGTCCATGTTTCATGCTCTGTAATAGCATAATTTTTGTTCTTTTTGTTAGATAGCATTCCTTGAAGTGACCAAAAGAGTTAGAAATTCAAAACAAAAAGCCACCAGTATTTTTTTTTATATTTCATTCACAATAAAAGTTCCTCCTCAGATGATTATTGTTTTATACTTTTTAATATGGAAAGAGATGAATGGAATTATTTATTGTTATTTGCATAATCTGAAAAGAAACTTAAATATATTCTTTGAAATTTTGTGTGTGCATCTAGTTCTCGGAATGGGAACTTCTAAGAGAGTTTTTTTTAAAAAGAGTGAGCTTTTAAAAAGTTCATTAACAGAAACTAAGATGGATCAGAAGAAGCAAATGATTAAAAATTGATCAAGATGGATTTATTCAACAGTCTGTAAGTTTTCTGAGAGTCAGAGGAAAATTCTTCAACCTCAAAAAAGCAAATGACTGTGTCCAGAGCAAGATCCTATGTCATGCACGGAGATCTATTTATCCTGAGCTTTTTATGTAGAACTCTGTTCTTATTTCAGTTCCTTTGTCCTCTTCCTTGAAACGCATTAAAGAAAAAAATAAAATACACATCAATGGTAGAACCTTAAGAGTCATCTTTCTCATCTTTGACCTGGTAGTTAATCAGTCTCTGTGGGTCTTTACTGTCAAAGTACACTGATGATCAGGCAGACTCTTATGAGAAAGCATCCCCATATTTTCTGCAGTGGTAAGTTTTTAGATATGCTGTACTGTATTTCCACAGCGCTGAGAAGGAAATGAAAGCTTTAGACTTCTGTTGGCCGAGGGGAAAAAACCAATCCATCTCTCCTCATCTTCTCTAAAATGAGAAGTTAGGAAAATAAGAGCTGTAGAATATGGGCCACCTTTCACATGATGGGACTATATCTTTACAGAATTTTAATACACAAAATGCTGCAATGGTTTGTTTTCATTTAAAAACATTCTGAAATGGAGAATGCTGAAACTCAACACAGCATAGCAATTTTCAATTCTAGGGCATTTCATGACCCATCACCAAATTTTCAGTGTCCTTCTCCATTAAGGACAATGCTGTTAAAATAAGAAAAAGGCACTTGCTGACAATTAGCAAAGATTTTAATTTATTAATTCTTTCTACACTGAGGTTAAAACTGCTGTCATTGTTCTGTCTTGTTCCTCTCTCTGCACCTCACCAGCAGCTCACCAAGACGGTGGTGTCAGATCCTGACATCAAGTAAATGAGATTAACTATGGGCAGCAGAAGCCTCTTGGGGCCTGGCACTGGCATGGGTGGCAGTGGCCGACCTGCTGTGTGTGGCTGAGTGACTTTCACTCCCTGCGGAGAGCCTGTGCAGTGCCATCAGTGGTGTGGTGTGGGAAACAGAAAATGCAGAAAACTTGTACAGCAGTGCGGATGTAAGGCTTAGAGTTAAAAAGATACTAGAGTGAGGACATGGAACAATAAGACCGTGTTTTGGGGCTGTGTAAAGTTGGGCATTAGCAAGTAGAAAATTATGTTAAGCAAGATAATAGAAAATAGCTCTGTGCTTTGTTTATAGAAGAGTATAAAAAATTTCCAAATAGCAAAAAATATGAAACAAGCGCCTATTGTTAGATATAAGGTATACATGTAGTTTTAATGATTGGTTTATGCAGATGCCTGTAAGCTCTTAACAATTTGCTATTGGTTAGAAAACTTTTAAAAGGCCTTATAACGAAGAGAACTTCGGCTGCTGTTGGCAAGAAGTGAGCTGTTGCCATCTTTCAATTGTCTCACCCTGTAATGAGGCAGGCAATAAAAGCTCGAGGAATGCCTCCAGGCAGTCCCGTCCCACTGTCTGGAAAAACTATGTCCAACAGTGTGGGACTTGCCCAGGGAATGTGTGGGAATCAACTGAAGCTGGCTCGAGTCTGAGGAGGGAGAAACCCTCTTCATGAACATGGCAATTGCCAAAAGGCCCCTGCGCCCGCCCTTCCTTCTATTTGTGCACACGCTGAGAGCCTGGGGTGCCCAGGAGCCATGGAAAGGCAGAGAATAGGAGCGGATAGAAAGGGTGTGAATTTTCCTGCAATTGCTACCGGATCATTATTGAGGTGGTTTTGCATTTGTGAGTGTGGACTTGTAAAAACCATGAGCACAGCATCTGCACCAGCAGTGCACTGCTAGTACTGCAGGCACAAGGATGTCCCTCTTGCCTGTACAGGCTTTTGAGGGTAACCAATGGTGAAAAATTGGGCAAACCCCTCAGTGATCCCAGGCCTAGTGACCTGTCTTCTGCAAATGTGTCTCTGCAGGTGACCAGGATGGTAGGAGTAGGCTAGAAACACAGAGCTTGTGTCAAGTGTGTTAGCTGATTGTGAAATTTTGCCTTTTTTTTTTTTTTTTTTTTTTGTATTTAATTTAATTTAACTTCATTTCATAAATGGTTCAGGAGGTGAAGGCTGCCCAAAGCACGAGGAAAATGGAAGACAAAATCTTTCTGTCTTGGTTTTGTTGTCAGGCTACAGACTTCAGCTGAAAAATTTTTGGTTTGGAGAGGAGGTAGCAGAGGAACTGGTATCTCATGTTGTTAGTCCAAAACCTGAGGAGAAAGAAAAGAGGCGGCCCCCAAAGATGTCTGAGAAGATGTGGGATCCAGGTCAAAATCTCAGGCTTCAGTCTTGGGTCAGTCTGAAGGAGATCAGAGGTCTCATTTTCTGTTATTTTTGTGACCAGGTTGAATCAATTGTGAACTGGTTGAATCAAGGTGTTTGGTCTTCTTGGCAATTTTTTCTGTGAACTGATGGAAAGGGCAGAAGGCCAGACACACCTATAGGGAAGACAAGGAAGAGGAAAAGAGGCAATTCCCCCACTCTCCTGACTAGATGCCTGCTCTGCTGCTACATGAGTTCTCAAGGCTGAGCTCAGCTGAGTAAAGGGGTACCAAAGCCCTGCGGCTGGGCTTCCAGCATAAGTATTCTTGCAGAGAAACTCTCCAGAGCTTTTTCTGGGAAAACTGCTGTTCAAAGAGGAGAGAACTAAAAAGACTACTGTTAAAAAACAAAAACAAAAACAAAAAAAGAAAAACAAAACAACAAAACAGAAAACATAGTAAAGGGGGGGGGGGAATGTGCTATAAAACATGGAATCATTGTTTAAGTGTTCTCTATACTTAAGTAGCTGTCAGTGAAGTGAAGCAGAGCTAACTGCATAAGCCAGAATATAAACCTATAAGGGATGATTGCAATTGATGTATTCAAAAGGACATTTATTTTGAAAGGAAAGAAGAAAAATAGAGAGGTAGAAGTTTAAGTACAAGTGCTTGAGGTTTTTTTTTAAGTTAAAATATCTAGTTTTATATGTTTGTTCTAAAAAAGAGATGAAACCCAAGGGTAAGAAGTAAGGCTGTTTGATCCTGAACAGTTCCTTAAGCACACAAAGCAAAATGTTCTTACCTAGTGGTAAAATCATTCATAAAAGATACTGTGAAATATATTGTCAAAGCAACAGTGGTGCTAATTAGCTGGAATATTGCCAGAAAGTCCTCTGCAAGGAGATGCTTTGGTTGAGACTGACAAAGATAGCTAGTAGCAGTCTTGGTTGTAAGATTTTTGTGGGGTTTGTTGGTTTGTTTATATGGTTTCTTATCCCTACTGGTAGAAATGAAAGATGAATAACCAATGTCAGTCCTATGGGTATTGTTAGCTGTGTAATGCACAGCTTTTATCTGTTTGGATTTTGGTTTGATTTGGGTTTTTATTACCATATCTCAGTATGGGAAAAACAAAAGTTTGGATAGTTTTGTCTTGAAGTCAATTGCCATGGCTGAAGTTAAAAACATAAGAAAATAGGCATCTGGATAAAAAGAGAATGTAGGTACAGTTTAAAATGTTTTTTTTTGTTGCTGGTGTTGTTGGTTTTGTTTTTTTCTGTATTAATTTGAATTAGAAGTGTTAATGTAATTAGATAAATATGTGTTTGTTGGGATCCCTATCCATGGGAAGCTCTTTTCCCAATATCACTAGTTTGAATGTATCAACCCTGAGATAAGTGTGTGGAGTTCTATCTGTTCGGCCTGTGAGACAATTTTATCTATATTATAATAAGACTGCTAGTGATGGACGTCTCAAACCAGTCAGAAAGCAAAGTTTTGCCTGAATTCAGCTGAAAATCAGATCCATGTCTAAGCTAGCTGTGTGCAGAAACATGGTGGGTCACTTTGTGAGCTACCTAGTTCTCATGAATGGATTTGCTAGAGAGCTAAAGTAGCTTCACATGGCCTGTTTTTACTGCCAGGGTTTGCATAAATCTTATACTGTATGATCAGTGCAAGTTTTGGCTTCAGAGTCTTCTCTTAGCTGAGGCTCTAATAAATGTTACTCTGATACATTCCATGAGTTGGGGGAAAGCAAAGAGTGCAACTTATGTGAAATTTAAATCTATTTGAATTTCTACAAATCTCTAAACTTTGCTGTGATCTTGTGGATGGATCCATCTCTTCACTCTCCTAAATTTAGTGAAGTTGTATTCTCCATCTATACAGATAGATACACAGCATAACACACAGTATTCCATAAACTTTGTGTACACTTTTGTAAACTTTAGTCACTTTTTTTTTTTAGATAGACACACTTCATAGTCTATATTTATACTTTTGATCCTTTTGCATGAGTAAGCTCTCACATGGGCAGGTGGAAGGTTTTTGTAAAAGATAAAAATGGTAATTATACCTGTGACCATGTTGAAAGACCAGGGAGGGAAGCAGATACTTGCACAGGTTATATAGACTAATGTCTTCTGTTTTCAGAAGCGAATCTAAAAAAAATCCACACTACATTATTTACGTATCATGATTTGCCCTTCTCCCACTTTGTTATTCAAACTTGGTCTGCTTGTAAATATACTATTTTTTTTTTGGTTTTTGGGGTTTCAAAGTAGTCTTCATTCGATTTTTGTTCACAGCAAATATCCAGAGCTGCATACCTTTAATTCAGTATTTAAAGGTGGGATTACTCAAGGGTTGGTTGAGTAATCCTTGCTGCTCATTCTTCAGACTTGCACATTTTCTTAAAATTTCTTCAGATCTTATCAGCGCTTGAATAGAGTGACCATGTACTTCATCTTCTAGACTTTGCAAATGCTTTTAAAATAAAAGCCTGTGAGAGCAAAAGGAGCTACTATATTTATTTAGGGGTTTACTTTTATTCTTGGCTTTTCCATTTCTCTCTTAGCCTAATGTGTCTTCTTATTGAATCCTTTTAAGAAGCCCTGAAATATCAAAGGTAATCCTATGTCTTGTATTTTGTCAAATGCAATTGATCACAGCGCTAATACTTTCATCTCTCCATATGAACATCCTTGTAATGCTTCCCCTATTCTGTTGTAGGTTTGTTTCAGAGGCATGATGGGTAAGGTTTTAAATGGTTGCTTTGAAACTCTTATCAGTTTGCAATCAGAGTAGAAATAAGACTGTACTTCATTGAGGAGGTTAACATGATTCCACAATTTTCATAATATGAGTAGTAAGGCTGACTGACATTGCAGGTAAAATGAAGTAATACACTTCTTTTTATTGGATAAGTTTTGTTTTCAGTGTGGCACTCAGGCTTTTAGTTGCATACCAAAGGGGAAGTTTTATATGCATTAAAAATCTCAAGGCTTTGCTGTTTATGTTTTAGGAGTTTGTTTAATTTTTTTTTAATTTTGGTTGATTTTCAGAGCACTTAATTCCAGAATACAATTCTGCCCTTTGAGGGAAATTTTGATCACCATAAGCACTCTGGTTAGTGACCTAAAAATCATTACTTACTATTGGTTTACGATGCTTTTAGGTCTACTTTTATTTGAGGGATTACTTTCAAGCTATTAAAATATCTGGAGATTTATTAAGATTTTTGGAGACAAATATTTTATTTTGATTGAAAAATATATCATTTTAAATGCTTTTGGCTTGTTGCAACCAGGACAAAAAGCAATGTAAGCATGTAATTCAGTCCTTTTCTAAATCATAGGTCTGGTGTGTCTCTGAGATAGAATATAAATGTCTTTCTTCTATCTATAGTACTGCATATGCAAATTATGAGTAAAATTCAGACTTCACAATTATTTCAATAGAGAGTTTTGCCAAGAGCAGAAGGATAAGATATATCCATGACAAGAAATCTATGTTGTATGTTCCTTGCTTAGTTTCTAAATTTGATTTTTACCTTTCCTTTCAAAGCAGAAAGGGTCTGAGTAGGTTCCTGTAGCAGGAAGCATCAGCATTACCAGACTCTACATCAGCTCTAGACTCTCAATGTCTGGCTTTTAGGCAGGCACGAATGAATTTTAAATGCATCAGGGACAGACTTTGGTTAGAAATCTTTCTCTGAATAGGGCATGTGTCTGTGTAGATTGGAAAGATTCATCTTTCATTTAACCTTTTTCCATAAATGCTTCATTTAAGATATTGTAATTCAAGAAATATACATATGTACATATATATATTGCAGTTGTATTATTTTGTGTTGCGCATAACATTTGATTCTGTGGAGCTATGCAGTCAAAAATGGTGTTTCAGGAAAATTTTTGACACTGACCATTGAGATTTAACTAGAATCAATTAGAATGAAGCTGTAATTATGCAACAGAAGGCAGTATATTCTTAAAGTTCATCTTTTATATAATATTCCTATTATTTCTTTTACACTAAAAATGTTTCAATGTTTCTGTTCAGTTGTTTTAGTGGGGTTTTTTTGTTGTTGTTTTGTTTGTTGCTTTTTTGCATTGTTTTTATCCGCAGTGTCTTGATTAATATTGTAAACTAAGTTATCAGTAGGGAGGGGAATATCATCAAAGAAAAAGATCTCGGAAAGCTTAGTGAACTAATTTGCCTGACATTATGTGGATGTTGTGGTTTGGAAATAAAGCTGCTGCTATGAAACTACTACCCTATACATATATCCCTAGGGGCATACAAAGGGGAGGGTTTTTTCTATAACTCTTAGAGGGATGCTCTCATGAATTTCCTGAAAATAATCAACAGGCTGCTGATGGTGTTTCCCACAGAAGATTGGCTATTTTGGTAGTCAGTGAACCTGAACAGGGTGTCAGCTGTTCAAAGTGCAGCCTGACTCCAAAGCAGCAGTTAGAGACCTTACTTTTAGACCGGCAGGGAGGAATATGCTTTGAGTATGGAATCCAAAGGGTGATAGCAGTCACTCCTACTAGTATTTCTTTCTTTTCTTCTTTTTCAGGAATCTTTTTTTTGTTAGTTGGAAGATTCTTGTCAAGAGTTAAATAAAGCTTCTTGAAATAACTGTATTTTTTAATATTCTCATGAAAAGCAGTTTTCTGTTAGTGAGATATCAAAAATCAATGACGACCATAATACAAAACTATATATATCACATAGAGTCAACTATATAAAATTTTAAATTTTATTTTACTTTGAAATTATATGTATTTCTTTTGTGAAATATTAATAAAGGTAAAAAACACCTTATTTTTTTTCTGATACAGAAAAAAAACTCACCCAAGTTATCGAGGAGGCCAATAGGAGGTGCAGGAATAGGATTTGACTTTTTAGCATCTCATTCTAGAAGTCTAGTTCTAAGAAATAAATAATTCAATATCACAGTGAGGAATATTTTTTTTAATTACTTTTTTCTGTTAGAATGAATTTGTCACTGAAGACTTTGAACATGCATACTGATTTTCATTCAGAGAAATCTAAATTAAATGTTACATTCTGAGCAGTTAATTTAAACAAACTTGGTTAATTCTGTTCTCTCTCTCTCTGTGAGATGTATGTATGTATGTATGCATGCTCCTAATTGCTTGATCTTGGTTACATTTTAAAAAGGAAAGACATTAAAAATTTTGTTAAATTTAAGGTGTAAAAAAAATAGTACCAAGGTACACTTAAATCAGAATGAAGTTTTTTATACTAAGAAACTTTAGAAAATTATAGCTTGTTACATACTGAAATTTTGTTTCATATTCCAGAAATGGAACTTTCTTTCTCTGTCTTGGTAGAAAAGACAAATGTTGAAAGGTAGTGTTTCTTCTGCCACAGAAATTATGAGGTTTGCATAACTTTAATATTGGTATGTCTGTTACTTTAGGTAAAAAGGCTTTTGTGAAATGAATCAATATTTATACCCTCAGGAAGTCCCAAGCAATTTCTAGAGTGAGGTGAAAGTGTGTACTAAAAAAAGGTGTCCTTCATGAAATATGAGGCCCTTGAATTGTTTTACACTGAAATGTTTTCAACATAGATTATACAAAATATTATCACTTTTACCAGCAATTTTCCAGCTTTAATGTAGTACTTAGTTAAGTACTTACTGATGTCAAGGACAGGGCTGCAATCAACAAACCCTATGCAATGCTTTTTTATGGGAAGTGATGTTCCCAAATAACTGGGATGAGCAAATAGCACTGGAACGTTTGTTGGTCCAAACACAGAAGTTAATCAAAAGCTCTGAGGCAGCTACTATTTCAAAGATGCATCTGGTTATTTCCTACCTTGGAGTAGTTAGCAAATAGTGAATACATCTTGGCGATTGACACTTCATTTTATTCTTAACTTGCTCTGGATCACATCCAAAATCAATTGTTATCAATGGCAGTTTTCTGACCTATGTTAAGGAGAGTTAGACCTGGCTCTTAATGATCTAAGAAAGTTTTATTATTTTCCATAACATTATCTGCCACACTGAAACACTAAACTGTTTCAGGATGTTCTGCTTTTCTCTATCTCATGTGAAATGTGGCATCTCTATTGACTAATGGGATGGAAATCACTAATAATAGCACTTTATAAGTAAGTAATATTCTTTGAAGATGTCAAAACAAACAAAACCAAAATCACAGAGGAAGTTGATCTTTTTAATCATTCCCCCTAAATTACTAACACACACGACTTGCCATCTATAAAATAGATTTTTGGTGAATTGGGAGGGGAAAAAAAAGCCAACCAAAAAACCCCCATCTCATTCCACTGTGGGAATGATATATTCTGGGAAATGTTGTCTCAGTGGTATCTCCGCACTTGTCTCTATGGAAGACAAACGCAGGACTTGACAGCCCTGAGCCATTGTATTTTGAGGATGTCTACTTCCAGAAAGACCAGTCAAAACTGGAGACCATTAATGTAAAAAGTGTCTGAAAACTGTAAAGAGCTCTTCAGCATCTCAAGAATACATGCATGACGTATGATGTGAATGATATAAACCACTAGTTTTTCCTTTGTAATTTAAATGTCAGTCTTCTATTGTCTGGGAGATCTCTTATATTAAACACTCTGCAAATTGCTACTTACTACTAGGAATAGATTTTCAATCATGAAGGCTTGCATCTTTGTCTAGTGGTGGTGGCTGATTGTTCAGGATTGCTAAGAATTAAAATCTTTTGAATTTTCCTCTCTGTCTTCATGAGTAACACTAAAGCTTAAGATATGTGCCTGGCTGACAGCCCTGAAAGGCAGAGTTTTTTTATATTTTGTTCTAAGCTTATGTAACATGGATAATGCATTCTCCATGATAGCTTCCTTTTTCCTAACTTGAAATCTTGATAGGACATCAACAGGAGAAGTCTTCCTTCCAGATCTTGGTCACTTTGGCTGTGTCTGTTTTAAGAAGTGAAACACACCAGAGTAATTATGATGGTGGTGAAACACTGGCACAGGTTTTCCAGGGAGGTGGTAGATGCTCTATCCCTGGAAACACTCCAGGTCAGTAGCATGGGGCTGTGAACATCCTGATCTAGTAGAAGATGTCCCTGCCCATGCAGGGAAGTTGGACTGGATGACCTTTAAAGGTCCCTTCCAACTCAAACCATTCCATAATTCAGTGATTGTCTGGTACTGAGGCCAAAAAAGCAGAGAATAGCAATGCAAGTAAACTTTCTTAACTTCCAAAATAAGGCAGTTTTATATAAATTCCCTGCTGTTGTTTTCTACCTCCTAACACATTCCCATGGGAATAACTTACAAGAAAACACTGAGGCTACAAGTTGACTGGACACTGTTCTAATTTGCAGTATGAGTGACTGAGCCCAGTGCCCAGGAACAGTCACATACTGGATAATTTATTAGCATAGGCATATCTTTTTTGGTGATGGAAAGGTTATTTTCAAGGGCTTACTGTATTTTTTAAATTATAGGATTCCATTTAACATGCAGGTTGGAAAACAGTGTCAGGACACTTCCCCATCTGGATCATCAGTGGATGCCAGCTACAGGTCTAACATGACAGAGTGCTCTTGTGTCTCCTCATCTAGAAGTAAAGATGCTAGATTGAAACTGAGATCAATGGTAATACTAGGAGTAGCATTAAGGCAGTCGATTCCACCAAAGATGAAGGCTAACACAATTAAAGCTATGCTTAATAAAGTTAATTCTTGCTCCCGAGGCCACTTAGGTGGGATATAGAAAATTACATGCCAACATATGGAAAGCTGAGCTGTAGTACCTTTCCAGCTCAGAGATGCAAATGCATCTCTTGACAAATTAATGAAAGTTAACTCTGAACTCGTTGTGTGAGATGCTGTAAGTGATGTAACTGCAGAACTATGGAGCTCAGTTTAGCCAGCTCCCCTCTTTGGCTGCCCTGTGAATTTCTCTTAAGGAAGTCAAAAAAGCAAAAGAATGCCTTGATGATATTTGATAGATTATTGAATGCTGTAGCAAATACAGACTATATAGAATCAAATATTTTTGTATTATATATGGATAGACTTTGTAGGATACACACATTTTTTGGGTTTTGATTTCTGCAGAATTTTTTGAAAGATAAAATAACAAAACAGCACAGTAAAACTGCAAGAGACTTGGCACAGACATCCTATTTTCGGTAAGAAATAATGCTTTTGGAGCATGCTGAATAACTGAATATGTGTTCAACCATCTTGTCCTTGTTTTTAGTTTTGCTGCTGCTTCAAGACCTAAACCAGTCCCGTGTTTGAATGCTTTATGCTTGCCACTTTCACAGTGCTATTAAAAAATGTCATATTGTCATCTCTTACAGCTGCAGAAAGTCACAAATCTGAATGATGTAATTCAAGTATTGTCCTTGGGCCACAATTGGGAGAATCTTCATATTTACTCTTCTTCATCTAGCTCCTTGTGTTCTAATCCTGCTGTATTTTAGCCCTCCAAGAAATGTCTGCTTTAAGGTATCTCTGCTCTGAGGATACATAAATGACAAACCCTTTCCTTATATAGTATTAAGCATAGCAGTATTTTTAAATGTAGATTTCTGTGTGTCTTTTTGCAATCGACCCTGCAGTAATATTTCCAGTAATTGCTGTATCCCTTGGTTGGAACTTGCTCTATTGGTATAAAATGCTCTTGTCAAATGTCAGTCTTTATAGAACCAAAAACTGAGATCCTTCATTCTGTGAAAATCAACAATAAATATGGTCTTACCAGTGCCGAGTAAAGGGGAGAGATGAAGTTCTTCTAGCCACTAGCCATACTTAAAGTAAAATATCCTAGGATCCTATTATTCTTTCTGGCTGCAAAGGGCACACTGCTAGTGCATGTTTCCTTTGGTGTCCACCAGGATCCCCAGGTTCTTTCTGGCAAGGCTGGTTGCTACAAGCATACCTGGTGTTGTGACTCCCCAGGCACAGATCTTGCATTTCCCTGGACTGAACTTTGCAACATTCCTGCCTTCCCATTTCACCAGCCAGCCCAGGTCCCTCTGGATGGCAGCACGACCCTCTGGTGTATCAACCACTCCTTCCACTTCCATGTCATCTGCAAACTTGCAAAGAGTTGTTCTGTACAGTTCAGTACAGAACATGAACAATGGCATTGATCAGGATTGGAGCCCAAATAGATCCCTGGGTACGCCGCTAGTTCCTGGCCTCCAACTAGGCTTTGTGCCACTGCTCACCACCCTTTGGGCTGGCTATTCGTCAAGCTTCAGATCCTCCTCACCATCTGCTCATCCTGCCCTCAGCTGAACAGCTTCTCTGTGATAATCTTGTGGGGTCTTTTCAGAAGTCCAGGTAGACAATAGCCACTGTTCTCCTCCCATCTGTCAAGCCAATCATTTCACCATAGATGTCTGTCAAGTTGATCAAGCATGACTTCCCCTTCTTAAATCCCTGCTGGCTGTACCTGATGACCTGCTTGTCCTTCATGTGCCTGGAAATGGAACACTGGGAATTGGAAATCAAGTTATCAGTATTAAAAGGTTTCAATACAGAGGTGATATTACATATATGTTGCTTGACAAATTGCACAGTGACAGATGAGGACACTAGAGGTAGTTTTTAGTGAGAGGTGTTTTCTCTATTTTTAATTTACGCAAAGTATGTGAATTAATTTATTTATTACAGTAAGAAGAAAAATAAATTGCAACTGGAAATGGACATAGATTGAATTCCTTAAATTGAACAAGGGTGGGTTGTGTTAGCACAATGTGCCATTAACATTACAATCACTGTTGTGAAAATGAATTCATGTTGTTCTATACTCTGCTCTCATTATAACCTTTTTATTTCCATATAACCATACTGAATTGTTGGGGTGAACAATAACAAACGGTGTTAATGCCAATTCCAGCTCTCTTTAATTACACTGACTTCATTTGTCCAGTGGCTCATGCTTACAGTGAAGGGCATAGAAAGATAAAATAGCATAGGTATGAGGGTAGATTCTGACCTTATTTAAGTGAAGGGAAATTTAGCCATGCCTGTCTTTCTAGTTGAAATAGTTTCTGTTATTTCAGGACAGTGCTTATATGAAGGAAAAAATCCTAAATGAAATCAAGTTGAAAACTATTTTCATTTTACATTATCCTTACTTAGAAATTAATAAATCAGGTAAACTTTGCAACTATTTATAAGATAAACTCTAAAAGAAGCACAAACCCCAACCTTAATTTGTTTTATTGCAGTTTCTTAAATTTATCATTGAAATTCAAATACAGTAAGGAGCAAAACATCAAGTATAGATATAAATAATGAAAATCATTAAGATGGGACTATTAAAGATCCATATACACTTTAATTTGTAAATGAAAATCTCTTGGATGACAACATCTACTTTATAAAATAACATTAAAATAACATTATGTTGGTTTTAGAAAAGGTAACACGGACATAATGACAAAACAGGCATTTATTTTCTGAGGCTGCTTTTTCACATAGCTGGCATGGATAATTTGCTCATAAAATAAGATATTCACAAGATACTTCTAAAACACCTCTTCCCCTGTCTTTGCTAGCTGGCCTTGTCCATCTTTCTCCACCCTTGAGTAATGAACAAATATGCCATGTTCCTCAGATTTTCCATACAGAGGCTCTGCATTATTTCTTTGATGAATTTTTCTTTAAATATCCAGGAGGAGTTACTTGCCTTTAAATTAAAAAACAAACAAAGAACAAATCTTATCAAAATTGTGATTTTCCCCCCATTTATATATCGTCTGCTGGCAACAGTAAATAATGACATTATAGACCAGGTTTCTTTCTTCTAACTGTATGAAATTAAGGTCCACAGACTATACCTAAAGGTGTCTGCAGTTCAAATTACTATTCTATGTTTTAAATCAATTTGTAGACGCTCATAAACTCTGTGCAGCAAATAATTTCCATTTAGGTGCCTATTCAATATTTATCTGACAGTCTAAAGGTAAGATGTATTAAATGATAACTTATAGAAGTTGCATTGTATACTGAGTTGAGGAAAAGGTGTTTACAGTGTTGATATGCTCTTACCTCAGCCCGTGATGTTTCCCTTTATAGTCTGCCGTTCTCCTGTGTGGCCCCTCCAGGGGTGGAAGAGGGGAGGAGGGGAAGCAAGCAAGCGGCGTGCGGCGTCTTTGGGGGGGAGGGCAGCACTACACAGGGAGTACGATTCCTAGACCATGACAGTAAGGTAACATATCTCAGTGAGAGGAAATTTCTGCAGTTTTATTCCTCATCTTCTACTCTTTTCCCCAGCCTGAATCACAGATAAGAAATGTTTGCACAATATTTACAAAATTACAACATCTGGATAAGACTGCTTTGATGAAAAAAAAATAAAGGTAAGTTGTAAAAGCTTGACAGGGAAAGACAAAGCACTTACCAAAGTATGTCTTTTCAGACAAATAAGGGCTTTTTTCTCTACCTATGTCTACTAAAGTAAGCTTGTGACAAGAAATGGTGGGAATCTACTCAGCTAATATTAATTGGCCGAAGTTTTGCCATCCAATCTTAGCAAATTGCCTGTGATGCTTTCGTAATTGAAGAGGGAAGACTTAGATGCCAAACGAAATGATAAGTCTAATTTTGAAAAAGATGGAAGAAAACTTACTGAAATTCTATTCTAATAATGGACAATCAGGTAGCCTAAATTTTAGGGCAAAATTTATTTAATTAAGCCACTTTTGAGAGCCTTGAGTTGCAATGATATTTCAAGGCATACAGGTATGTTTCAGTATTATTTAAACTGTGACTTCTAGTTGTGAAAATGTTGAAATTCTGAGAACCTTTGTTTTTTTTAGAATGTTGTATACTACCCTTTCTTCCTTTGAATAATTCCATCAAGATGTACATGTGTCATGGTTTAACCCCAGCCAACTCACTTCCCTATCACATAGATTGGGGAGGAAATCGTAAGGGTAAAAGGTAGAAAACTTGTGGATTGAGATAAAGACTGCTTAACAGGAAAAGCAAAAGCTATGCACAGAAGCAAAGCCAAACATGGAATTAATTCACTGGTTCCCAAGGACAGGCAGATGTTCAGCCATCTCCAGGAGAGCAGGGCCCCATCAAGCAGAACAATTACTTGGGAAGACAAACATCATCACTCCAAATGTCCACCCCTCCTCCTTCTTCCCCATACTTTACACACTGAGAATGAGGTCATAGGGTTTGGAATATCCCTTTGTTCAGTTTGGGTCACCTGTCCTGGCTGTGTCTCCTGCCAGCCTCCCATGCACTCCCAACTTCCTCATGGCAGTACAAAAAGCAGAAAAGGCCTTAGCTCTGTGTGACCCCTGCCCAGAAATAACAAAAACATGTCTGTATTATCAACCCTGTGTTCAGTACAAATCCAAAACACAGCCCCATACCAGGCACCATGAAGAAAATGTATTCCAGTCTAGTTGAAACCAGAACAATGTGTATAACACGTATTTTAACAATGCATTATTAAGATGTTTCTCAAGTTAATTAATGTGTGTGTGTATATATTAGCAATGCCTTTTTTGCTTGTTTCTTACTTGCACAAGTAAGGACAGTCTCTTGCAGAAATGTATGCAAGGTCTGGCCCACAATCTGTTGGGTTGCAAATTTCATATAAATAATCTCGCTTGGTTCATTGGAACCACTTTCAGTGAGAATGCGGTGAAAAAAGTTGAAGCATGGGGTGGATTTTTTAAATGAAATGTGAGGGCTACATGCTGTGTTGTTCCTTTGATCTCTCAAACTTACTGTTTGCTGGGCAAGATATTGTAAAGAACATATTTGGGCAGCTCGCCTGCAGTTATTCGCTGTGCCCTGCTATGCTGCTACTGGTATTTGAGCTAATTAGGACTAACTCAGATATGTCTGTGTGAGTTTCAACCATTCCCAGTCTGCTTGCTGTTGAGGATAAAATCACTCATAAGTTCTGGAACATGCATATTTGTGTCTGATGTTTTACAAAATGTGATACTCCCTGAGCTTTGTGCTTTGGGACCTGCATGAAAAGATTGTTAATGTATATAATACCAAGTGGAAGTGAAGTGACTAGAAATATGCCTATTAGTATTGAGAATGAGGCATAGAAAGAGACAGCATTGTGCTACAAATTAAAGAGTGCAGGCGTCATCACTGTTGCCATAGCTTTCCTGTGTGCTTCAAAAAACAGTTTGGAAAAAAGATGAATACAAAAAGGAAGATGATTTTCTATGTGAGCAAGTGTGAAGGATGAAAAATTGAGGTGAAGGTAGACATAAACAATGGGAAAGCCCCAATCACTTGAAAAGCAGGCAGCTTCTTAGGCCACTTCTACAAGTATTTTAACTATTGTGAAAGCGATTGAAGTATTAGAAAAAAAACTTGGACTAACGATGTTTTTAGAAATTCTCAGTTGCAGTCAACATTGCCTATGAGTTTTTGTTGTGGTAAATCCAAAGTTATACACAGGACTTTTTCCTGGTCCATCCTATGCATTTATTTCATTATTCTTTTGTTCCATGCTTTGAAAAAATGATTCAGGGTTTTGGACAAGTTTAATGAGTGGATTTATCATTAATCTCACATATATATTTTCTTGAATTAGAAAATTAAATGATCCAAAGTACCGACACTTTCTTTTATTTTCAGGTGTGAAATTGACATTGTAACACACTTCTTGTGCGAGTTCTTCCTTAGATGTTGTTCCAAGACATGTATTTTACCACTGCTTACAAGGCAGTAGAGTTCTTTTCTATGAGTGTATGCTTGTATTTAATTATTTTCTAAACCAAATTAAAGCCTTTTCTTCCTGGTATCATATTTATGGAGATGAGGATTATTTATTATTAATACAGTGTTTTCTTCAACAAATTAATATTTTATTTTTAATATCATCGTAAATAAATAATTTGTGCCTTTTTATCATTAATGGCATAAGACAAATGTTTTTGGGATTACAAATGTGCTGCTGTGCAAATGTCAATGAGATAAAGAGAGTTTATTTTATAGCATTTTCTATAGTTTTAATTAAGCAATAAAAGAAGACATCCACAATAATTACATACAGTTTTGTGCTTGAAGATTATAAAACTAAAGCCCATGCAAACAAAAAGAGTGCAAAAGAAAGAAAACTGTCACTTTCCTGCTTAGCCTGGAATAACCTTAGGTACTTGAAAATATTAGAATCAGCAACATTCAGAATGTATTAACGAATTTTAATTAAAGATGAGCTGATATGTAAAGCTAGTCCACTTGCAGTTCCCAACATCTAAAAACCAGTATTTGCCTTACCTTGATAACCACTCATTTAACTTACAGCATTGAACTACACAGCACTGCCTAGTTTTTGACACAGATTTAGGTTAAATGAATAAATAAAAACAATTGTTTAAAAGAACTTGGTTCCTAAAACAGTAATTAGGTTTCTATCAACAGCGTTTTTGAGCTCCATCCTTGCTCAACAGCATCCAAACATAATTATGGAGACATGTAAATAAAATCCACCTCTTCCTTTTAGAGCTGAAATATACTGAAGAAAGGGAGCACAAAATGAAGCTGCAGTAGCCTCTGTGAAACCCAGAAGCATCTGGGAAGAAGCGTGGGATTTCTCATCTGAATCCTTGACATATTCATGTCCATTGCACAAACAAAACTTGTCTTCTCCATGTTGGGTAACATCACAGCTGAGCTAGGCGCTTTGTTTTCTTTGTCACTTTTCCTATCTGCTGAAACTCCTTTCTGCACAGTGCTCTGAATTTTGGTGAGTAATCTGTGCCCTTACCCCAACAGGCTGACCTAAGCAAAATAAACCTAACTAAACCTCACAGACAAAATGCAGCATTTGTTTCTGTTGTGACACACTCGTGTCATCACTAAGCATCCTTCTCAAGAGTCCTGTACCTATGTATGTGATCTGTTATGAAAGTCTCGTGAACATTACTTCTTTGTAATAACATAAACTCCTTCTATCATAGGAGCTAACCAAAAAATTAATCACTGGAGGAAATCACAAGTTCAGTGGTTTCATCCTGATTACAATGTATTGTAGGATCTCCTCCCAGTCAATTTGTTTCTTACTACTACAGAATTTTGAGGTCACAAGTGGTAAGTTGCTTGCTGTTGTCAGTGATTGGATTGGTAATGACGTGTATTGTCTGCAAAGCTTGCAAATGATGAAACCATAAAATTGTGTTATTAATATCAAAATAGTGCAAATAAAAGCTTTTTCCACCTTGTCATTTCCAGGAAATGTTTTCCTGAATATGCATTTTAAATAAAGTTTAAAGAGAGAATTAATTTTAAGAGGATGTAGAACTCAGAGAGAGAGAAAGCAATTAACTTTACTTTCAAATTCTTGCAGAAGCAAGATATATTTTTTCTTATTCTTTTTTTGAAATAACAGCTTTGGTTTAAATTCTTAGAGCTTGGGAAACAGATAATTTTCCAAGACACAGAATATGTGTATCAGCTCTGTATCTTTGAAAATTACTTGCTTCCCAAACTCTAAGAACCTGAAAAGGTATACATATTCTGTAGGAAATTAAATTTAATTCTTAGGGCATCTCCAGACAAAGGGATAACTAGTGAGAGAAATCCACAGGTTACAGGAGCGATAGTTTCCCTCTTAGTGCTGAATATTTTTACATCCCCCCCCCTCACTTCTCTTCATTCTCATTGAGGCTTTCTGTACTCTTAGATTGTTTATCCACTAGTCAGTGAACTACAGTATTATACAAAATGTCAATATGGACATAAAGTGCAACTGAAACATACCAATGGAGCAGAAAGCAAAATTTCTTAGAGATGGGCAAAAGTTATCTCAGTTTGACCTGATTTTATACCTTCTAGATTTTGTACAGCTTTCAGTGTTCTTTTTTTGCTTTGTTCCCAGTCTACATGGAGCATAAAATACATTGAATATTTGTTTAATCATTTGCAGTTTTTGATTCGGGTAGGTATGTGCACTGTACTTGCTAGATTCTTACACGATTCAAAACCAGTCCCCAGGTTTGTATCAGTTGTGACACAGAATAGTTTTTCCTCTTGGATAATTCTCCTCCTGGATTTAGCTTGGATACCTCACATCCCCAGTCACTGTCTTAAATTCCAGACAATGATGTATCTCTTACAGCCTTAAGGAAGAAGTCTCCCTGACAGCAGTATCATACAATAGTTCTACCCCATGTTGTCCTGTAGTTCTAATGTAGAAATGTCTAGTTTCCTGGAATCATTTGGGATTGTAAACAAAGCAAAACCAAACTAAAACAGATTGAAAAAAAAAAGTGATTAAATAGGGGTTATTTGGAAAGCAGAAAGCCAATGTTGAAGAGGGAAGTTTATTTGTCTATTTTTTTAACTCACAGTTGAAACTAAATATGTGAGCTAGTAAGAGAGCATATTTTCTGTTAGACTCCCTAGATGCAAAATGAACCAGGCATAGCAATCCTAATGTCACTAGCAATGAGCAGTCTTTGCATTTAGTTGATCCACTTTTGAATACAGATAGCCCCACATCAAATGAGATACCAAGTAAATTTGAATTTTCTAGTTTATTGACTCTAGTTTTGAGTTCATGATTACTTTTAAGATTTTTGCCAGTATCTAAGACTGTTCTGGTTTTTAAAAAATTACAAAAGTGCAATAATTTTTTGATTGATTTGGGGGTTTTTTGTTTGTTTTTTGGGTTTTTTTTTGGTTTGGTTTGGTTTAGGGGTTTTGTTTGTTTGTTTGTTTGTTTGTTTTAAAAAAAATTTAACATTTGTGGATCCTTGGGCAAACTGAGTGGCTATATAATACACAGTAGGACTAGCGTTGCTTGCCCTATGGTGGTATGTTGAATGCTTCACTGGAATCTCATGATTATTTGCCGTCCCATCTGCCTCCATTTCATTCTAGTTATAAGCATCTTTTCCCTTAGTCCTCTCCCCTTTTTCTGCTCTCCATGGCCTCAGGCAGGTCACTTACCCTCTCTGCTAATGCTTCTCCATCTGTAAAATGGGAGTAATGTGAGTTGTTGGAAAGATTAATTAGTGAATTAATATTTGTAAAGCACTTGAAAAATGAGAAGCACTAGATAAAGGCTAAGTAGTGTAATTATTATTCTCAGAAGTGCCTTCATGAATAGGGAAAAAAAAAGATGCAGGGTTTCGGCAAACTGATTAATATCAGTATAGGTAGTTCTGGAGATAGACGAACACAGGCTAGTTTGCTTTGCTAGTAAAGAAAAAAATTAACATGAATGAATATGCATTGTTTGTGGTTTTTACCCTTTGTTTTTAACAGACAGTAATAATATTGCACATTTTCACATCAATCACAAATTACAGCTTGAAAGCATGAGAGAAAATGCAATTGTGTATTTAGGAAGTGCGGCCCTGCATCTTCCAGCTTCCACATTCTTCTACTCTCATTCCATATATGTGAGTGTCTTTTAAACATGCTACTTATTACAGATGCAAATGGAACTGAGAGAGTAACCAAGAATAAATATTTTAAGGTAATATGGTACAGTCTCAACTTTGTATTGTTATTATGAAGCCATCTTCTCTGCCCCCCACCAAAAGGCAAGTAATTTCCTAGTGCTATAATTAAGCCATCTTTTATTCCTCCATATTCATAAAAAGGGAAAAGAGAGACTAATGGCTCAAAATGAGTATGATCACATAATGATACTTCCTTTCCAGAAAAGATATAATTATTAACCTGAACAATTTTTTTTCAAATGTGTCATATGATTATTGTCATATGTGATTAAAGAGTTCTACTCTGTTTAACCAATGGAGACCAAATTTTATCACTTAGCCACTGTCTCAAACCATGACATCTTCAAAAGAAGTAATAGGTGTCTGTGCTTTGTGGAGGTATGTTCTCTTCCAATGTGTTTCCAGAGCAAGATTGCATTAAAGAAACTGTTCCAGCATGCTCTGTACTGGTTTTTTGGCAGCAAACTGAAGTGATTTAGATTTTAAGATGCCACTTCTTAATTCCCTCTGCAGGATACAGTGCCCAAGTTTATGACAGACCATGACCTCTGCTTCCCTGAGTGAAGTGGCCGCAGCTGAGACACGGCTTTTGCTTGGGCTGCCTGAGCTAAGGAGTCTGGGCTTTTTGCTCCGATCTCCTCCTGCCACCTTCAGTTTCCTGCTGGCTAGAACTGAGTGTCACATTTC
The DNA here is from genome assembly GCA_013397315.1 of Donacobius atricapilla. NCBI lineage: Eukaryota > Metazoa > Chordata > Aves > Passeriformes > Mimidae > Donacobius > Donacobius atricapilla. Next base: position 95,528 of record WBMY01008619.1, read on the forward strand.
ATATTGTGATCGGATTCTCTGCCTTCTGAGCTTTTAAAATGAAGGCATTAATAGATCCAACTGGAAATAATGATTACAGGATGGAAAAATTAAAAAGACATCTTTGTATTATATTGTCTTTTCATTCTCTTTTCAGCTAAACATTTAAGGTAAACCTTAGGAAATCTGATAATCACAAAGGCTTATGAGACTTTTGAAGTGCAGGATATAGTCAAAAGCAGGCAAATGAGGAATAACCTGCTGGTCTGCAAAAGGAAACAATATTTTTTTCCTGAATTTTTACCATAGGTTAGCAAACTCATGGGGCAGGTAATGTATGTATGTAACATGTAATATGTATCATATGCCTGTAATAGGAGAGTGTTAGAGGGTGTAATGATGTAAGTGGTAAAAATGAGAAGGAAACTTGACAGAGTTAGGGCCTGCTCATCAGTGTCTACTACAGTATTTGTACTAGACTGGAATCTTCATCTCCCTTGGTATCTAAAAATAAGATTTATATACAGTACACACTTTAGCTTCTTTATGTCATGGAAGCCGCTTAACTTATTACACAATTGGATGTAGTGCAATACTTCTGGGAGTAATAATCTTGCCATTAGGTACATGGAAGGTACTAAATAACTTCTATTCCTGATAACCTCTGAAGAAGCTGGGATGAGGAACTGTCTTACCCTCCTGTTCACTGTCACCTTGATGTGGTGTAGCTTGAGTATTCCCACAGTAAATCTAACCAAGTGCTAACCAGCATAGTCCCACATGAAGGGAAAGTGCTGACCCCAAATAAGAGCTTGTCTTACTGCCTGCTATTCCCATCAGCCTATTCTTTCAGGGTTTGGTATGATAATGCTGCAGGTTCTCTTTGTTTTATAGTCCAGCCCTCTTCCCTGCTACAAGGAAGTTGTCCTTCACAGTCAGTGGGCTGGTGTCTGTTATGTGAGGGAAAACTTGCTTCAGACTATGAAGATTGAGACTGTATGAGCAATTAAAATGTTTCCAGTCATGCTTCTTAACAGCATTTCCAGCTCCTCCTGAATAGTAGCTGAGGGAATGAGGAATAAAAGCAATTTTGTTAGCATTTGATTCTTTTTCCTACATAAGATTTTTCTTTAATGTGTATATGGAAAAAGGCCATATTTTTCTCCCTGTTTTTTTTCCCTCTGTACCTATCAATTCTAGCACTGCCAAGAAAAGGCAGTATACTTCTCCTTATTAGACTGGCAAAATAGAGAGCAAGAAAACAAGGAAGGAGAAATAGTAAAAGAGATTGGAAATTAAAAAAAAAAAAAAAATTAAGGATGACTCTGGAATGGAACAACTGAAAAAGAGAAGAGGAATGCCATATAAGAAAACAGTCAAGGGTGAAATAAAAGTGAAAACAAACCAGAACAATTAAAAAAAAAAAAAAAGAAACAAATATAAGTTCCCCATAGTTAGAAAACTAAAATCTAGTCAGACAGATGCAAGTGAGGATTGCAGCAAAGTTGACTAATTAGTGTTTATACTTGTTACTATATTTTTCTGAGCTTTTCCAGAAACCAGTAGCATCTGAAAAATCTCAGGCAGAGATGTTGTCACATCCTAAGATCTGATTTTCTCTATTATTATAAAAACCTTGTGGTTACCGTGAGAAATGGACATATATGATGCTTTATGACACTGAAAATGTGGCCCTTAAAGTGTGCTAGATTTATAGTATTAGTCCGAGTAAGTAGCAGACAGGCTTCAACTATAAAAATGCCAGGGAGAATCCCAAGACTAAATTGCAGTTCAGTTTTGTCCCCTTCAAGGGGACAAGCAATCCCTCCTTATTCAGAGAGACAGGAACAGGGAGGCTAATGGATGAGTGTAAGATATTTATGTGGTTACAAGCAGTACATTGCACATGACTTTCTGCACTATCCTCTCCCCCCCGTCCCTGCATGCTAAAGCGAGTTGATGGCAAAAGGGAGTGAGCAGAGAGATTTTACTGGGAAGTTGTAAATTGCTGCTGAGACAGATCATACCACAAATCACACTGTTCCCTTCACCTGAACAAGAAAGATGTGAGGTAGGAATTGTACTTTAGAAAAGATGTCCCTGAGTCATCCTGTTTCCCACACTGCTCCTGTGGTGCATATTGCAGGGTGCTCCTAGTTTTGCTGCTGTCTAAAGGAAGTTTATAACCCCCAGCAAAAAGAAGATCCAGAGCAGAAACTGCAAACTTTGCTACAAAACCATGCTCCTGCTTACAGCTGTTAAATTTCTTTTCCAGCTGAGCTGTATAGGGGTATTGCTGACAGAAATTTTCAGCAGAGATTAACTAACTTAGAATATAAAATTTCCTTGGCCCCGTAAAGTACATTCTAGTAGTCCCAAGGTTCTCAGTTCATACAGAAAACACACCAAACAGACTTTGATTCCGTTATTTCACAAAAGTGCCTTTGTGGTATGTATCTGTAAATAAAATAGTATTGCAAGCACATATCACATTTGAATAACTGTTCATTCTGTTTCCTTCTTTATAATTATGGACAACAATAATGTACTTAGTGCTTGAACATGACTGGTGTTCCTCTGTGATGCAAAGTTTGTTTCTCTCAGATGGTACTTAAACTTCAAAAGAGTGGTGGCCTGTTTCCATTTTACATCTTCTTTCCACCTTCATTTTCATTTTCTCTTTACTAGACCTGAATATATCTTTAAAAATATTATCCCTCTATACTTCCTTTCACTCACAGGGCTACATACCCTCTCTACCCATAAGTTCCCTACAAAGCATAATGTTCATAAATTCTTCCCAGAACTGAATTGTAGAGTATTTAATCACCACCTGCTTTTCCCCTATCCTTATGATTTTTGGAGCATCCCACTGTGGTATTAGGATGCTCCAAAACTTTCATTTGTTAATGCATTTTTGGGCCTTTACTTAAATCTAGGGTTACCCGTGCCTCCTGAATGTCTCAAACATTGTGAGAACGCCTCCAAGGAAACAGAGATCACCAACATTAAAACGTCTCAGCCTACAGGGCTGGCTTAGTAAAAGCATACAAAGAAATTCAAACTGCAGTTTACATAACATTATCAGAAGTGTCTTAAAGCAATATGCTGTGCTACTTTCCTTATATTTAGAAATCTGGCCTAAGTAAAAAGAATAGTACTGATTATTATTGCTGTACTGGGAGTGAGAAAAGTGATCAGAAGACATAAAGCAGTTTGGATTTGTCTGAGCCCCTTGAGGTACCACAAGAGAAAGCCTGATGAAGTCTGCAGTTTTTCACTGAGTATGACAAGAATTCAGTTGTCCCCTTCCGTCCAGATCACATCTTTACCTTAACATCAAGAAACTGTTGAACAGAATGCTGAATTAAAGCACTGAATGTTCCAGATTAAGCTCTTTGTTGCAAAGAAATTTCCCGTGTTGTCTGTACTCACTGTGGCCAGAGAATTTGGAAAGAAATGATCCGTATCAAAAATAAAATATTTGATGATGCTGAAGGGAGATTGATCTTTGAAACCTGCTGCAGTATTCATTGATGACCAATTGTATTACTTTTACATTAGATCTCACTAATTTATAAATTTGCTGTTCAATTTCATTTAAATCAATGCAGCTATGCTGATATAGGCCAGATGAGATTTTGGAGTTGCCTTTGCTCAGTTAGTACTTTTGAAATTAATGAGGATGAGAGCAAAATTTCAGAGCGACTGTGCATGGCAGTTAAATATTACAAAGAGTTAACTAGTCTCATTGTCTGTGGAGGACATGGGGCAAAACTGGTTTCCAAAATATGGAAAATACGGTTGTGAAAGTTTCAATGGCTCTAATGCTTTTCTGTGGAGCATTTTTAATGTCTTTAAGTGGTTTTTTATTTATGTTTTTCTCTGAAGAGATGAAGGATAATTATTGTTTTACTTAATCTTTTTTATGTATTCTGCTGAGTTTGCTGCTATCCTAGAGTACTTGCACACCTTATTTCTAGTTTCTGTGTTCCCAGCCAGAATGAAGCAGCCAATATCCCTTTTTTGTTATTTACTTATTAGAAAAGAAATTACGCAGAAAATTGACATTTTTAGTACATCCTGTCTAGCATTTTTCGTTTTTCATACCAAAGAGTATTTTTTTAAGTGTAGGAGAAGAATAATTCTGTGTGTTGAAGCTATGGACATAGACAAGATTTGCTTCTAGTCCTTTCTGTTCCTGAGAATCAACAGAACTGACACAACTGACTCTATGTGTGATTTGAGCCAGCAGGAAAGCTGTGACTGTATTAGCACTTTTCTTACTGTTTCTCTATGGCCTTTTATTCTGTATTGAGTTTACATTCATGCATGATAAGGTATTGAGCTAAAGTATTTTGTGTCTGTGACCCAAAGGTTTTTATGAGAATATTAAGAAACTTACACAAGGGCAGCTTTCTGTATTTTTTTGGCATTCAGTCTATTCAGATGACCAAGTTTGGAAATACAGCTTTTTAAAATATGCTATTCATCTTTAAAAGAATATATTTTAATGAAGTACAAATATCTGGTGGTGTTGGACAGCAAAAGTACCATGGATTATTCAATGATACTGTAAAGGCCTTCTAAATTTTGCTGCTAAATCATTACTTGGTCCTGGATTTTTTCCCCATGATTAGTATCCTGTCTTGCCCATGAGAAAATGTTTTTGCTTCACACTGAGCAACAATACTGAACAAAGAAATTTTTATTGTGTAACCATTTTAGATTTTGTTATGATTTTAAAATACTTGTATACATATTAATTCTTTCTTATAATCATGGCTTGGGGCAGTGAATTCAAAATGTTAATTAGAGATTGCATAGAATTATATTTTAATTTTTTACTGCTTTAATATACTGCCCCCTTTGTGTAAGAATGATTTGCCGGGAAGGGTGCTTATTTTTTTTTTTTTAATCTATATAAGCAACAATATAATTTCCTATTGAAATTATATTACTTTTCTGATCTCCTTGTTCAGAAATAAACCTTTGTCCTTTTATTGAGATGACTCATAGGAACTTAATTCATAATTTTAAGTTATATTTAGGATTGGGAATAGGACCCAAGGTGCCAGACTTTGCTTCTGTTATTTAGACTGTAGCAAGATTCATGAGTGAGTCAAATTATTGTTTTCTTTTGTTAACTCTGAATTTAGAATGCCAGTGTCTTACCTAATAGTCCAAGACTACAGTAAGTCCCATTTTTTTCTGCACAAACTGAAATCATGTTGTCACTTCAGTTTTTTTTCCTTCATGCTTCAGTCCCTTTTCTGGATCTGCTGTTATTTTTTTTCCTCAAGCCTTTACTTGTGGTGAGAAACAATTAAAATAATTCAGTTTTGTACAATGAACTTCTGATGAATGTTGACCTTTAAACCTTAAAAAGATGATCAGAACATTGAGTGTGAAAGATTACCATTTAAATTATTACAGCATCATTTTTTTTAGTATAAAACCATGGAAAGATATTTGAAAAAGGGATAATAAGTGGAAAAGAATTTCTGTTATGGAGATCTTATAGTCTGGAACAGCAGTTAAAGGGAAGTGTTGAAATTTCTAGAGCTGGTGAGAGCTAAGATTCAACTAAGCAAAGCAGCATGAAACCTGAAATTGGAAGCTTACAGGAGTGGCAAATAAATTGTCTTAATAAGGTCTTTTTCATATCTAATGTCTTTAATTGTATTTGAAATCATAAATAATACAATGTGTGTCTGTGGATTACATGTTTCATGAGGGATGCCATATCAGAACAAATAAGACTGAGAGCATTGGGATGACTTCCACCCTTTCACTGGTACAAATGTATAGGTAAGGAGAACAGCCTGTTTTTCAGTGGGGGTTGTAACAGGAATTTACATTAGTCTTGACACATAAAACCCTTTACTCAAGAATGTGTTTATGTTACATATTAATGTGTATAAAAACCTTCCTATTTGATTAATTAGTAGATTAATTATTACTTTGTTATCATTAGTCCCAGGGCAAGCATGAATCCCTGGGTGATAGGCATTCAATAAATTGCAAAAAATAAGTAACCTACATTCTAAAAATTTTACTGTCTGAATATAAAATATTGACAATCTTATTATCCAGATTTTGCACATTGAGGTGCTTTTCAGTGGAAAGAGAATGACACTTCCAGAGGAGGAACCTGAAAATTATATGGCTAGCACTGCTAGGGTAGAAAAGTTGATGTCTTCCTACTGATTGTCTAGTGGAAATATGGGGCACTTGGATTTATTTCTTGTTTTTCAGGCATTAAAGCCAGGGTGAAAAATCATTGTTTTCTTTCTTGCTAAATAAATTGGAGATTCAAACTTCCATGATTACTTCTGAGTGATCTAAATCACATGATACTCTTTTCTCTGTAATAAGGAGTTTCTGATGTGAATGCCTTCAGAAAGTAAACATATAATCCATTTTGTCTGCCACTTAACAACTTAAAAACTGCTTTCTTTACTGCTTTTCCTACTGAAGCACAATTACACAAATATACCTGAAAAATGTATGAGTAGACCCAAAGTAAATAAACTTGATTAAGAATTTCAGTACATGTTTATGATTAACTTTGTTTCAGCATTCGTAGAGTAACTTATGATAACTACACATGAACTAGCAATGCTACTGTAGGTTCCAAATCTGCTTCATTAGTTGCTATCAAAATATCCATTTTCCATTTTATATTGGTGATTCAGATCACCAATACTAAATATACTATTCCATGTACAAAATTATTCTTAGTCACAAGCTGGTATTTTCATAGATAAATCTGAATGGAAAATGGAGTGAATTGCCTAGTGCCATAATTATCATCCAAGAGCAGGGAAATAGCAGATGAGAACAGTCATAAAAGTTGACACACTTTGGCTCAACTCATTTGACCATGTAAGCCTGAATACTTGGTACGCTGAAGTCTAGTTTCCATAATACCCTTGAACCAAAAACAAGTAATGAATACACCTCATTCTCCTTTCACTCTGCCTTTTTTTTATCCTGATCTAAATTTAAACTGTCATCTTTAATAGATTTACTTGTATCAGTGTAAGTGAAAGGCAAATTAGATTCTTTAAATGCATTCCTTGTTGGTTTTCCCCTCTGCTGTAAGAGAGGGAAGAACTTGCATTGCTGTATTGTTGTGCTTTTCTACTGATTTATCTCCACGTTGAAAAGTCCTTTCTGAACTAATTTGAAATTCTTCCTCCACATTTTATTTAAATTGCCACATACACTTGTTAAATAATTCTAGTCTGTTTGGGTTTTGTTGTTCTTTTCTTTTTCTTTCCATGGTGACTGATTGCCATCTGGGGGCTAACATGAGCCACCATACTAATTTCACTTATTCCACCTATTAACTGCTATTGTCTCCAGGGTCAGAGACAAATGTATGAATCTACTTTAGCTCTCAGCTTACAGAACATCTCATACAGTGAGCCTTGTATTACGAAATGGCTACATCAGCCTCTAATTACTCAGCTCTACCCTGTGTTGAATGCCTGGTGTACCTTGAGAAACAGCATGCAAAAGCGCATTTGTTTAAGTCCTCAGATGGTTAACACTGTGCATAACCTCCTCACAAATTACAGCCTCAGCTGCAGCACATCCATTAGTCTGGAAGAATGAAGATTCCCAAGCGGCCCTGGTGCCTTTCCCAATTCCCTTGCGACCCACCAATCCTCTCAGCGCTCTCTCTGCATGTAGGGAGTGTTCAGAGCTAATCAGGTCAATGATCATCTCACGGCTCAGGGGACATGACAGGAGCCTATCACAGCAGTTACAGGATCTTCCAGACCTGAGCACGCTTGCTGAGAATCTCGTGTTAAGAAACATTGCTTTGGTGCCTCTTCTCTCACTCTCTACGAGCCTCGGAGGATTTCAGCTGATCTCTCTCTCTCTCCTCTAGACAGTGAGGAGTTCACTGCAAAAAGGGCAGAGCAGCATGCGGCTACCCGGAGGGTGTTGATTGAAACTTATATTCTCCCCGATCCCTGTTGATTGGACTGATGCTCCAGCATTACCAGAGGAAAGATTTCAATTAAGGTAAGTGCTGCTTTATCTGGCTGCCTGCATGGTGCAGAATTTCTGCATGGAAAGTTCGAAGTGAGCGAAGTGCCAGCCTGCACTGCAGCAAGGGAGCCCGCGCCGCGCCGCGGAGCGGGCTGGGGGCAGGACCGGGCGTCCCGGCCCGGAACACCTCTCCGGAGGGGTTCGAGTTTTAAGCAGNAACACACAAAGAAGAGGGAAAAAAAAAATGTTAGAAGCATGCAGGATTGTGAGAAGGGAGGAGGGGGAAAGGCAAGTGTACTTTCCCCCCTTGTGTATGTATTTGAGGAAGCACGGCAGCTGGAAAGCAGAAGTACATTATGGTAAAACATAATCCTGAATAAGGAGCATCATTCCTTCACCAGCAGGAACTCGTAGGTGCAGGGCTTCAAAGTCCCGTGGCATTTAAATAAGACAGAAAGGGATTCCTGAAATGTGAGTCAAGAATATGCATGCAGCTTCCCGGGCTACCCTCAGACTGAGGACTGTGACTGACATGTGGAAGGAATGTTACGCTTGGAGGCTGGCAGGCTTTGGATAGTTTCTTTCGTAGGATTAGCATTTCCTAGCGTGTGGTGGGGGGGAAAGGGTGAGTAAGGATGCTGTTTCAATAGAAGTGGCCAGAAAATTAAATTGGTTGCTATGGGGTGAGAGTGGAGTTTGACTGAAGAGAGAGAGGATACATTTTTTCATGGGCTGATAGAAAGTGATGTATATCAAAAGAAATGGACTGATGCTTGAAGATCTTTATCTGTAAGGAAAAAAGACAGTAGATGAGGGAGGCTGTCTTGAAAGATTAAATGAGTAATAGGAAAATGTCAGAGATTTTTACACAGCCTGGAGTTAGCTAGCCTTGTACCTATGGTCTATCCATCCTTAAATGTCCAAAGTGAACTGACTTGGATAGTCTCAGTTATGTCCACGCTTGATAGCTGCGCTATCAGAGGATGCAATTAAGGAGCTTGTAAAGAGGCCAAATTTTAATGCTGTAAAGGGATGAAATTAAGATCTGTCATACTGAAAATGTCAGTTCTCTCTGTTGCCCTTAAAAACTAACACATTTTACTTAAAACTCCATCATAACAGAAATGAAAAGTTAATGGAAAGTTAAGTAATTTCAAATCTTCATAGCTTCAACAGATGTATAACTTCCAGGCAGTTTGAAAAGTGTGAAATGATTGCACTGCCAGTTTTTAGACAATGCTGTTTATTGATGTTAAATATCTCTACTGTTGGTTATCATTTATTGTTGGAAACACAATTCACAGCACTATATCCTGCATTAAAAACTCAGCTAATCAATATGGACATGTACCTCTCAAGCCTCTGCCCTGGTCCATTCCTCCTCACTGCCTGCCCCATCTTGCTCCCAAAAGAAAAGAAAAATAGAAAAGAAAAGGAACGATTCAGGCAAATGTTGGCTACCTGCAGATAACTTACTTCGTTATCTTTTTCAGTGAAAAATATCAAGTTGTCTTTCTTGCAAAAACATTAGCACAGGGGGAAGTGACCTGAGGTTTTGGGGAGATGTTTGAAGAATACTGACAGTTTTAACTGTCTCTCTATTCTCCTTCTTGAAAATTGTTTTGGAAAGTAATATTTTTTATAATGATGACTCAATATGTCCACTGTTTTCTAGGAAAGGAAGCTGGTTTTGGAAGTAGTTACATGCACTGATCCTCATTTTAGTGTAGCATATGGCTCATTTCATTTTTCATTTTGTATTTATATAGCATTTACTTAATGCATAGGTGCTTCTCCCCCTCAGAGATGCAAGTCTTGACCAGGGTAGAAGTATTTCAATGCACATATAATGCATTGTATATATCTTCACTCTTTTCTTTTCCAACTAATCAATGTTTTTTCAGCATAGTATTCATTCATATACATCAGAGTATTCATTATTTAAAAACAAATCAAAATACAATAACTTAATGCACTGTAAGGAAAAAAAATCAAGCATAAAACAGTTGCAGTTGGAGACCTACAGGTTACATACAAATAGCAGGAAGTTCCATTCCAGTCTTTCACAGGGTCTGACTACAAGCATTGTTTGACGGGGTGGCTTTGTTCTTCTTTTACTTCACAAAGCTGTTGCTGTAAGTAAAAAAAAAAAAAAATCGCACTTTCATGGCAATGTGTCAGTGTGTTTCTAAACAAGTCTTACAAATACATCTCTATTATTATTTTACAAGATCACATGTTCTATCTGCTTGTAAGGGAAGAGTGCTTACTTTCCAGTGTGCCAGCCTCAGAGGTTTTATGACATGAGAGCTTACTTAACAGAAGGAAATGCCTGCTTTTCTCATGCTTTGATAAAAAAAGACAATAATTCTATAATTATTTCCTGATCTGGATTGTGAGCCTCTTCATACATAGTCATGATCCTAAAAGTGACCTCAGCAATGTGGGAAATAACATTCCTCTAATTAAACAAATAAATTGGGGCATCTGACTTAGCAAAGCTTTTCAGACTTCTTAAACACAGGCAGACCGATTACACAGGAAGGCAGTATAGCCTAGTTCCCTCTCTTGAAGTTTTTTTTGTTTGTTGTGGTTTTTTTTACTCTTAGGCTGTATCAAATACTATTAAATATATAGCTATGTGCACTGTTCAACTTTATTTCAGATATTTCAAGTTCTTTGAATGAGGTGCGTGCTAATTTCTTTGTCTCAAGCTATGTCTCCTTATTACTGGCAGCAGAGCATGATTACTATCTGGCCCAACTCTGTTGAAAATTAGTGTTTGATATTAATGTTTTAATGTTTTACGAGCTTTTTAAGGAGATTCATTATAATGGGGCTTGGAAATGGGTAAAGGAAAGGGAGCTCTATGAAAACCAACGTGAAACCAACCATAGACCAGTGAGGAACTGTCCCTCTAAAACAGGGGTAGTGATATGTGAAAGAGGAAACAACTGTTAATGACTATAATCCAGATAATGTAAAAGGAAGAGATATATTATCTGAAATTATATACAATTTCAAGAGTATGGAGTGGCAGTGAGATAAAACAAGCTTCAGGGATCAATGAGTTTCCACAGTTTCCCTTGAAGATATATAGGGAAATCACTTTACCTGAACAGGAGACTTTTTAATCCTGTGTTATTAATATATTCTGGGTTGAGGAACAAACATCAGCTTTCCTAGCAAGGCCATTGTGTCCCACCAGACTCTTGTTATCTCTCTTTCATTGTTGTTTTCATAATTTATTTCCCGGACACTTATTCTTGCACCTCAGGGTAGCACCTTTCTCTTTGTATAGTCTCATTTTCTTCCTAATGATACATGTTTATCTTCATTGTTTTCCTCTTAGCATTCCCTAGTTCTTTCCTTTTCTTCATCTACCATGATTCTCTTCCTTCCTTTGATGCTGCAGGGCCATCCGTTTTAACTCTTGGCCCATCTGTGTAAATTTTTCATTTTCAATTGAAACAAAAACCCCACTGAAGACACTTCAGGGCTCACAAGAATGGGACGTGTGTGCTCCAACAGCTCTACCATCCCTTAATCCCCTTTTTCTCTAGTTTTTAATTGGTTTTGACTGTACAATCTTTGTGTCTTCGTATCTCACCATACAGTAAGTATCTAGCACAGTGAGACATGGTTCTGCTTCCAGCTTTGGAGTCTATGTGTGTGTCTAGACTGCAGAAATCACCTGCTCTTCACTGGTTCATGGAAACAAACTGCAAGGTTTAAGTCGTCTGCCTCAGGATGACATTGTTTTTGCCATGGCATACATTACAATTAAAAAGAAGCAGAGATTACAATATATATTATGCTTTTAAATGAGTAAGCTTTGAGCATATTTTTAGGGGTTGTTATTTTCAAGCCACTGTGAAAGCTGCATTTCCTGAATGACTTCTCAGACTCTAATAAGTTGATACAGAGGCTAATCTACTATTTGCTACTACTTTTTCCTGGCTTCCCTTTTTATGGCTTGTCATAGATGAGATAACACAGCATGTTTAGGAATGACTTTCAAGCACTATTCTCTTTTGTATTAGAACCTTTCACAAAGGCCCAGTTCTTTTGTAGAGGTGTAACTCATTGAAGGCACTAGGATTGGCATGTGTCACTGAATATTTGTTCAGGTAATTATTTTGTAGCAAAGCTTTGAGGATGCAATGCTCTTTCGGGAGGGACAAAGCTTCAGTTTGCTTTCTTGTTAAACCTTCACACCTGGTGGTTTGAGCGGGGAAAAACATTTCCAGGTGGAAAAATTCTACATCAAAATTAAATACAAACCTACCTCGCCATATTGATTACTGGAGTTCATATTTAGCTGAGGTCAAAAACACAGGTTTTACAATACTAATACTGCAACTGATTGTTTAAAGATTCTCTTCTTCACACCACTAGTTGGGAACTAAGAGAGTTCACATCATGAGACTTGGTAAGATTACTTTAGTAGAAGCTGTGGTTCACTTTCTGTCAACTGTATCACTTCAGGTTTGAGGGTGAAGAGTCTTCCTGTAAAGATCAGACTCGCTGATGTACACCAGGAGGCGTTTGGAGGACATCTTTCTGCTGCAGATGTCTCAGCTGTCAGTATTTTATAAGGCAACGACTGCATTGGTTGGGATATGTATAATGTAAGCTTTGCCTACTATCCTGTGTTGCAGCAGAGTGGGATTTGGGGTCTGTGGGTGCTGCCCAGTCCATCTATGTACTGTTGTACTGAATGGCCCAGACCTGGAACCACAGCTCAGATGCAAACCTTTTTGGAGATATTCATAAGAAAAGCAGAGATCTGAGATTAAAATAAGAAAGTGTCTAAGCACCTAACTCACAGTAAAATTTTGTCTACCACATAAGTTTTAAAGTTGTATATTTAGGTACTAGAATTATGTGGTCTGTCAACTTTCAGAGTACCGTATATCTGGAACAGTCTCCAAAACTGATAAATACTCAGTTAAACAACTTGGATGAATAGATTTTGTTTCCACATTTAGGCCAGATTTATTATTCTTTTCATGCATGCATTTACTCGCTGACTTTGTCCAGCACACTAAATACAAAATACCATGGTGACTGACTTGATTAGTAAAATGCTTGAAACTTTTTTTTCCACTAAAGGTAAATAGGTATTCAAACCCATTCCTTTTTCAGAAAACAGACAAGAATTTTGACCTTTCTTAATCAACAATGTACTCTTGCACTGATCCCATAATCCAGCTTTTTGAACCAGGTCATTTGACCTATAGTCTGTAAGAATTAGGTAGGTTCCTGGCTGCTTTTCTCTGAAGGCTGCCAACAGGTGCCAAATGTAATTGTACATGCAGAAAGACGTTTGCTAAACACTTGTCTGTGGCCATTTATTAAATTCACAAAAATCTTGGTTTGCTTATGCACTTCAAGCACCACCCACAGCACTTGGTTTGAACTGGAGACCTAGATTCTGACTTCCTTTCCCTTATCCTTATGTTTGTTCTGCAGTCCCCTTGGACCATTTATATAGTTAGTTAGTTAGTTAGTTAGTTATACTGCAGTATTTCTGTATATGGAGTTGAGGTGACAGTTTAAGCAGCTCTCTTAAAGGCCAGTATGAAGATCACAAAGAGCATTTATTAAGAACCTCCTTGGCATTCTATCCTCAGGCACACTGGCTCTATGTGTGTGTTATGTACTTTCATATATCTGTTTTATACTAAGTTTAATGCACAATCTAAACAAAACAAAACAAAACAAAGCCTCCATTCCACAGTTCATTTTTCCTATTTAAGAAAATGCTGCAAATAATAACAATATTGTTAAATTGAAAATTTAATTACAGATTTCTAAAAACGCTTGTAGCATGAAGAAAAGCTAGAAACCAATATTTCTTTACTAGATTTTCATTGTCTTGAACAGGCTGAGCAGAATTTTACTCAATACTTCTGCTAGGAATCTGATGATAAAGCCATTCTGCCAAATGTGAGTTCATTCAAATTCATTGCAACAAGCTTTCTATAAAAACTCTTCTAGCTCAAGTAATATTTCATTCATTAAAATGGAGTAATAATTATATAACAAAGTGAAAAGTCATTGCCTTTCCATTTAGGGGACTTGTATGTTTGCTTGTTAAGTGTCTCTTCAATTCTCTCTAAAATATTAATAGTATTCATGGTACTTGGTTGCCATAATTTTAAATATGTAAATATATCTCTTATAAAAGATTTCATTTGCTGTCAGAAGGAGCACTTTTTATTATTTTACTACATAAATAGTAATAATTTTGGACATAAGTTCACATATCCAGTGTAGATCTCTCACTGTAACTCCAACCAGATGTTACAGAAGTCCTGATTTATACTATTATAAGAAAAGAAGGAAAAAAGAAGCCTTATACCTTTCAATAAAGATCCTGACTGATGAGCAGACCTCTCAGTAGAGATGAATTTCATATTTTCATGATGAAATAGCATGCTGTTTTTTGGCTTGTTGTTTTTTTTTCTTTTTAAAATCTGACCTTCTAGATAGTTACACTCAGGTTTTCTATAAACACGAGCATTTTGTAATTTGGCCCTTCCTTCTTTGAACTGCTCCTTGGAGGAGAATATGTCAAAAAAATAAGGTGAGGAAATGTGATATACCTGGCTTCTACTTGAACGAGTGAATATGTCAGAATAAATATAGAGTGTGAGAAGTGGTGTTGAAAAGGTAAGTGCTGATAAGGAAAATACTCAAATTAATTTGCTAGTTAAAATACTCTTTAAAGAGCATCTCTTGCCTCTGATGTTTTTGTGATTCAGTGTAAAAATTGCTGTTCAATTTTTTGGTTGTCACTGCATATAAATCTAATAAAATTTATAGACACCGTCACTTTCTTCTGCATTTGCCCTCATGTCTCCTCACCTCATTCCAATCCTCCTCTTTTTATTATTATTTGTAAATGTCCTTTGTTAATGCACAGAATGCGTAAGCAACTATTTCAGGTGCATCAATGGACTTCAATCCCACTCTGCATTACCCATCAGATGCAGAACATAGCAATTACCTGTCACTCTTTCTCACCGTGAGAGCAAAAATTTATCTGTCAAGGATGTGTTTGAGTTCCAGCAGCCAAGAATGTGAGTAATCCTGGGCTAGATGTAGAGAAGAGTCTATGTATGGCAGGATGGAGCACAGTCATCAGGGCAAAAAATTGGGTGATTTTAATAGCTAAAGAGGGAAAAAAAAATCCCCCTACTTCTAGAAAAAAAAAACAAAACAAAACAAAAACAAAACCCTTCCAACAAACAAAAAACACCACTAAAAATCCACCCCAAAAAATCCCACAGGAAATAGCCTTTTTTTTTTTTTTTTTAAATTTGTCTTTGTTTGGGGTATTTTTGGTCTGGTAGAAGTATTTTTCTCCAAGTCTGTTATTTAAACCGGGTGGGTTTGTTTGTTTATTTGGTTTGATTTTTTTTTTTATTATTTTTTTAAATTTTATTTTGCCTGGAAATGCCTGGAGCATTATCTTCTAACAAACAATGGACTTTTTTTGCAAATGTTTTCTAAAGGTCACTCTTTTTTAATCAACTCACTTATTCTGTAATAATTGTATGACATTTTTTTGCCCTATTTGTGATCAAAGAGCATGAATACTTTAAATAGAAAACTCACACACTTAACTGTCTTTGTAAATGTTGCTGTTCCAGTTGTGTGCGGGTCTGGAAGGGGGGTGCTGAACAACGAGAATTGCCATTCCTTTCTCATTACCTAGGGCTGTACAATCCTTTTTGTGGTACATGCCTAGGGATGCTAATTCAGGTAAAAATAGCTATATTTAAATTTTCTTTCTCTGAGTGGAAGGTCTCACAATGATTTCTAAATATGTCTTATGTCCAGTCAAGGTATGAACACAGTTCATGTTCATGTACCTAGTGACAGACGATGATTTTAACAGATGAGATTTAATAACTCTAACTCGATGTAATCTCACTTATTAGATAAAGAGCATCTGGAGCTGGTTACCATGCACCCTACCTCAGTTGTTTCTATTAGTGCAGGTTCTACCAGCCAAAACACATGTGGATCTACCCAAAATGTTTTGAATGCAGTGTTTAGGTACATCAGACATTTCTTTTTCTACCAACTGTTCTTTCAATTCTCTTTGGACAAATATCATGGTAGAGACATAGTTTATTATCATTTCAAAGCATACTTTGGGATGTTTGGGATCATTCTTTGACTTTCTGCCTCTTTGTGCCTGTATGTCTTCTGCAAAAACGATTAAGGCAATAGAGGTTTTGTGCCATCTAAATTTCTAAAACATACAAGTGCTGGAGGTTATATCTATGTGTGTTGTGAAGCTTACCTGCCCATCTTGTTTTCAAATTTTATTTTGAAGAAAAATGGTCTGATATTACTGATTTCCGTAGTTAAACTAGCTATTTTAGAAGTCATTCTTCTGAAGTTTCTGATAAGATATTTCCCCCTCTCTGGTAAAAGTAAACAACAGTATTTGTTTTAGAAAATGTCTCCTTCATACATCTTTAGTGTTAATCCCCTCCAATAGAAATTGCCTTTCTTGCAAAGAAACAAAACTTGGGGCAAATGGGTTTCATGGGGTATGTAGATATATACTTTTTTAAGTGCACTTCACGAGGCATAAATGTGATGTTTTAAATAGCCTGTCAGGAACAGTAAGTGATTTTTAATGCAGATCTATGAAATAGAAGCTCTTTAGTAGCATCAATACGCCTGAAGGCAAACATTTGAAAAGGCAGAGAGCACCGTAACACTAAGATAAATGTTTGAGTAGAAGGCAAAATGTAATACAAGTAAACAGAGATACATTTCCTGTCAAAAAAGAAAGTATTAGTAATCAAAATTACTGTTCTATTTTTTAGTTTATTTGTAAATCTCTAATGAGGTATTGAGGTTATTTTAATATTAAGGTGGGTTTTTTTCTCTTAAATTACCTTCAAAACATTTTTAAATCTTTATTTTTTGTTATGAAAATAATTAGGAATACAAATGAAATACATACTATGTATTTTCTTTATTATGCAAAATTCTATTGCTCTGTTACTGAAGCAAAACACAGCTACAGAAATGAAAACTAATTCTAAGTAATCATTTTAAGTACCACTTCATAATTCTTTATGAGAGTATAATCCCATGCATGCTAGAATTTGATATTCTAAAAATGTAAAAATTCTCAAGCTCTCTGTGAAACCAACTGTTATTTGATAATCATTGGCAAGAGTTTTGTAATTGGATCATCTTATTCATCCCTCTTTGAGGCATTAAACTATGTTTTATGGAAGGTATTGTGAAAGGAGCACTGCTCTGGTACTATAATTTAGCTTTAATTTCATTAAAAAGGTTATCATGTTTACCAGCCTCACAACTGAAAGAAGTTTTAGAGTCTGCTCAGTACATTGCCTTATAGTTAAAAACCTATGGCAACAGAAGCATCTGGAAAATTCTGGTTTACAGAGCTGACAAAAAATTGTTCAGAAGAGGTAGCCTGGATGGAAAATGAATTTAACCTTCTATTATTTCATCAGGAGCTGGGTCAGGCTATGGCTGTGAAGTATACTGGGTATGATTGATAGAATTAAAAAATCTAACGGAGCAGGTAGGTTTGATAAGCACTCATGAGAGCTTTGAAGTTTCATGGAATGTCTAAACAGAGTCTTAGAACTATTAAGTCTTGATTTCTACTGTACCCTTATGTCTGGGATTGAAGTGTCATTCAGTGGCTAGGATGTTCAATAATAGACAAGTTCCTGCTTCAGTCATTAAACCAAGAAGTGCCAAGTGGGACAGTGCAGAGCCTTTGACTGAGATTAGGTGAGAATGTGATTACTTTTGTGATGCCATCAAGAGTTGCTGAGCTTTTAGTCTTGACAAATTGAAGTTTATAAGTACTTGTGGCAGGTTGACCTTGGCTGGATACCAAGTGCCCGCCAAATCACACTATTACTCCCCAGCTGGACAGTGAAGGGAAAAAACGGTAAAAAAACACTGTGGGTTGAGATAAGGCAGTTGGCTAAACCAAAAGTGAAAGTTTCCATGTGCACAACCAAACAAAAAGAAAATGCTTATTCTCTACTTCTTGTCAGCAAGTGATGTTCAGGCCACTTTCAATATAGTGGTTGCTCTGGAAAGCAAACATTGTAAATAACAAATACCCTCCCCCCCTCCCCTTCCTCCTCCTTTGCTTAGCTTTTATATCTGAGCAGATGTCATATGGTATGGAATATCCTTTTGGTTATTTTGGGCTGTCCTGGTTGTGTCCCCTCCCAGGATCTTGCCCACCCCCAGCCCCTTGATTTGGGGAATGCTGAGAGACAGCGCTGATGCTGTACCAGCGCTGCTCAGCAGTACCCAAAACTCTGGTGTGTTACCAACACCTTTCCACTTACCAGTGCAGAGCACAGCACTGTGAGGGCTGCTGTGTGGAAAGGAACTCTGTACTTACAGTACTGAAATTATTGTTGTCTCTGCCAAAATTAATTTAATTGCCTTAAAAAAACCAACCAACCAAACAAAAAAAAAAAAACCCAAACAAACTTAGTTTGTCTCATTTTCCCTACCCATGTTGCCCACAAAGAGCTCTTCCCAGCTTTTGCAAAATTCTCTATCTGCCCAACATAGAAGTCAAGTGACTGTTGCCTTTGTTAATTTATCCCAACCCAGCAAACCAAGGGTAGTGGGTTAATATACTAACCACTGCTTTCTCAGAGCCATCTTTCCCTCCACAGGTCCCTAGCATCATTTCCCCTTTCCTGTTCCTAAGGAAGTAATGAGTCACTGTCTCAAGACCTAACTCAGATTTCTACAAGAGGTTGGTTTATGATCACAATGTGCCATAATGTCAGATACTAATCCCAGGGATTATTTTTGGCATAAATAGAAACACTCTTAGTTTGGATAAAGGAATTGGTGGGGGAAGAGGGATTGAGGTTATATATGTTCTTGAATATGAAAGCAATATATTTATTTTGAATAACAGTGGTAGACAGTAATTGCAGCCTTTGCTCATTCTCCTGCCTCAGGGGAACCGAACTGCTGCTGGTTTAGGGGAGGGTGAGTTGCTGCCATCTCCTGCCATTTAACACTTAGGGTCTTTTGAAATGGTTTGTGAACTACTTCTTTCTTTTTCTTGTTTCTTTGATTTTCCTGATGAATATGTTCCTGAAATGCCATTTAAAGCAAGTTCAGATATCTGTGCAAATAATATCTCTTAAACACCTAGAGGAGACCAGCAAACATAAATCTTGGCTTCAAATGAGTCTGTCTTCAACAAATTCCTCCTCCTCTCCATAGCTGGATGTACTTGATTAAACAGCAGTTAATACATACTTAGAAATTATGATTATTATTAATATTCCTGTGCAGCTATAATACTTCTTCTCTATTATTTTCAGTCTTTCTAATGCCAAGGAATGGAAATTTAACTAGTCTTGATTTTTACTATCAAGAGCAAGAGAGTTCCTGTTGTGTCTATATGTCAGTAAATGTGTCTGAGTAACATTTCTGTGAGCACGTAAATTAACATCTTGGTTTTGTATATTACTGTCAGATTGAGCATTGTTTAAAGTTAGTGTAATACCCACCGCATGAGATGTTGGCATATTCATCCAGTTTTTACATGCTTTGTACGCCCCTCAAGCTCTGATTAGACATGTGTAATGATTTTAAATTTTTAATTGTTCATTTCCTGTTATTTCTTCTCTCTAAAACCAAATGATCCACTATTCTTTCCAAGTACTACTGTTGCCATTTTCCCAGGACAGGCAGGCTTCCTACTTAAAAGACTCTTCCTTTCCCCTTGGCTATATTCCTTTGCTTAACAGTTACCCTTTACACCCACTTTAGAGCAGACACCAAGTCAAAGGAATAAAAGAGGATATGTAAGATCAGCTCATCCTAAAGATCTTCTATATCAGATTCTATCCAAGTATGTTCACATACAGTTCTTAAAAATTTTTGTTTATTCTTGTAATTTTTGTTTTCTTCCCTGTGGTTGTTGTGAAGGTATCTATATAATGGGTGAATAGAATGAAAGGAAAAAACCAAAAACAAAACAGTCTAATTGCACATTATAAGTCTTTTAAATCAAGGTGAAACCAGTCATTTAAAATTTCATTACTATTTTTGTAAAAATACGTTTTTATTCCACTGTTTAGAAGGCTGATGGATTTGCAGGACCCAAAGAAATAAGACCTTTACAGAATAATCCAAAAGAGAATGTAATGGTACAATAGAGGGATTAATTATGAAAGTAATCATGTTAGTTTTCTAATTATTCAAATCTTAATTACAACTGTGTTGGCCCAATTAGTTCAAAACACAAGGCTAATGTTAGGGTTGGGTGGATACTCAGCATCTGTGTGTAAGTAAGAAGCATCTGTTGCCAAGTATTGGAGCCATAGAAAGCATCAACTCACCAGCTGTGAAGTCAACAAAGCTCTTAAAAACTAAATTTGAGCCAACACAATGATTTAGCACCCTTGGGAGTGTGTAAAGCTTATCACACATGTGTACTTTAGCTAGTTGTTGTCACCTAGTGGGACTGAAATCTAAAGCAACTGTGCATATTTAAGTCTTCGCCTGCTTTTTAAACAATGCCCTGCCTAACAGGGATCTGCAGTGGGGAATCTGACAGTCACATTTCTGCCCATCAGAGCTGCAGTGGTGTTTTGTTCTTTGCTTTTATTTTTTTTTATTTTTTTTTTTCTTCCTTGAACAGTCTAGAGAACAAAATATTGCTAAGCTGTTCAGAATATGCAGTGCCTTAGGATTTTACAAGTATTTCATACAGACAAAAGGATAAAAAATAGTGAAATATTAAGAGGAATATCTTGTTTAAAAAGTCCCGTCTTTTCTTTCCTGGCACCAGTTTTGTAAGAATATGTGGCCATATTAAATATTTTTTGTACCTTGTACTTTGTTTATTGCTATCAGTTCCAATGATTCTGACTATTGATACTTGTCTTAGTAATTTCTAGTATTGCCTACCAAGACTGAGAATATTAATAGTACTGCTAACTTTACAATGGTATGTTTAATATTTATGCATTATTAACATTTAATGGTAACGTGTAAACTTTACTGAAAGATAATCAATTGGCAGTAAGAACAAGAGAAGAAGGTGAACATTAAAACCTAACATGGAAATGTATTGAACACTAATGCATTCACTTATGACCTAATTCTGAATGTTATGGATCCTTTGTTAGGGACTTCATTTGCATTGCTTTCAAGTTTTTATTTATTCACATATCACAAAGTACAGATGGAGGAGTGTTTAGATTCATTGTAGTCTGATAAATGTTGTTAATTTACATGAAATGTATAGTTTGGTATTCTACTGCAGTGCAATAGAAAATGAGCTCAACTTTCAAGACTGGCTTCACAAGAATTTTCAATTACATTAAAATAAAATTAAACTGAGTTATAGGGTATTTCAAGTATTCTGGGTCCAGGTTTCTTTATTTGGAAAATACGAGGAGATAAACGTTTTTATTTCCTTCCTGTTTCAGCCCATATCCCTTTTAAGAAATGGTTTGCTCTTTAAAACAGAGCTTTTTGCTTAAAAAAAAAAGAAGGAAAAAAAAAAGTTAATGCCGGTATGGCAATACTTGATGTATTCTATTAAAGCAGCAATCTGGCTAAACCACAAAAACTAAGCAATTCAACCTACTTGTATAAAAATATCTATAAATAAACACAACTACTTCTGAAGAGATGTAATGAAGTGTAAACTTTATTGGATGTAAACTGAGCGTGGCTTGTAAACTTTAGTGACTTGGAAAGCTTTTTTTTTAAAACTCAAAATTTAGGTGTTTCAATGTCTGCATAGTCACAAAACAAATTCAGCATATGTATACTGAAATTTGTGTATAATTGTGTGTGTAGTGATGTAATGAAACAGAAAGCAGTACTACATTACATTTAGCTCAGATTAGCTGACCAATTTTTCTTATGATTGTGAGACCTCATCAGAAGCTACTGGAAGTTCTAATGCTGACACCTCCACCAATGAGTCAACAGTGCCATGTGTCTGACTATAGTATTGCTGTAAATGGGAAGGAGAAGGAACATAGTGAGATACGCAACAATTAATTACATGTGCTCTAGTGCTTTGGATTTCAGCTTCCTGTTGCATTTGTGGCTGTATGTCACCTGCAAAATGTTCTTTCCTTTTAAATCATATTGACAATGTGAATAGCACATGTATACTTTAACTAAACAACTTACAAATTCAAGTGGGCTGCCTCAGCTGTAAGGCATGAACTCAGAAGTGATAAAGCATGGCACTGCTCCAGTAAAATGGAATAAGAAATCATTTTGACAGAGCTTCGATCTTAGTCTGGGCTGTTGAATGGGTTTGGTTGCAGAATTTATTATTTCCCCTGTACCTGCCCCTTTCCTTTCAAGGTCAAAGCTCCTTATTTTTTGTAGAGCCCATCTTACATGACAGTACAGAAAGAAATGCAACCTGGCTGGGTCAATGCTTTTGGGGTCAAAGTGAACTCCTGAATGTAAGGAAACAGCGCCTGAGAAATACTGTTCACAGTTACCCAATGAAGACAAACTGACTGAACATCAGATGATCAGACTGCATATTTTTACTAGTAGCATGTTATGAAGGATTTTGAAAGCAGATATTTTAGTCTATAAGTAAAGGAAATTCTCTCTTGTTTAACTCAACTGCATGGAATTAAAAGAGAGTGGAAGTGCTGCTATCATAGAATATTCTGTTTTGTCTGAAAACCAATTCTTGTTTATTGAGTCTGCAGACATCTTTAAAATAGCAAATTTGGACTATAAAACTTAGAAATAATACCTTTTTCTTTCTGTTCATTTCCTATCCTATCATTTATTAATGCGGGAAGCATTGTAGAAGTGAGCAGCAATGATTCTTTTGAAAATGACTTGGCATTTGCCTATGATAAAAATGGAATTTTAAAATGTCTAATCAACAATATTGCAGATGACTGACTGTAGAGTGTCTGTAAGGCTAGTTCATCTTTTTTGAAGCTCTCTTGGGTCCTGAAAGAAGCAAACCTATGCTCCTTTAATCACAGAGAGAGATAATGCTTCCTTTGCTTCTCTTCTATCTGACATGCTAAAACAATGGTAAAGCATCAGTCTCATGTAAACTAGACTAGAATAACTTTATCTAAGCCTCCACCCAGTACAACTTCTTGTGATGTATACATTTACATCACAAGTACCACATTTGTGGGTAAAAGTTGTGGCAAGTTAGAGCTTGTCTCAAAAGCAAACTCCTATGTTCAATGGATACCAACTCTTAAATTTTTTCTGTGTTATAAAATGCTGAATTTTACCAAAAACTAAAGAGGTACAATAGAGTTGACAGACCATTTAGTCTGACAGAATCATTTCAGTAAGATGGTATTTCTTAAAATCTTATTTCTGCCAAAGCCAAAGCATCACTCCCTCATAATTTAATTCTATTATATTCAAATTGTATTTTTTGTAGGGCTTTCTTTATGAAGATCATTAACAGTTGTAGTTTGAAAATGCGCCTTGAAGCTTCACGCAGCACACAAACTCTTATCAATATATCATGTCTTAAACATACCAACTAAATCAAGTGACTTCAGTGAGGTTATTCCATAATGTTATTAGTTTCCATAAGATCAGCTAATGTCAATATCTGTCTGGTAGAATCACATCATCATTTTCTACTACTTCAAATTGAATTTTTATGATAAGGTTAGTGAAAGAAATCATAAAATGTCATATGCCTGGGTGTCTAGACATGCTGCTTATATGTCATCACTAAAAACTTCACTCTGAGGTCAATGACACAAGCTGCGAGAATTCTTTAAATAAGTTTTATCAAAAAATATTATCAGATCTTGATTCAGTGAAACTTTTGTATATTGATTTCAATGATACTGGATCAAGATCTGATACTCCCACTTTCAAAAAAGAATGTAAAACCAAGGAGAAGCTGTCTTTGTAGTATGACAACATTTTGACAACATCTCTACTCCTTACTATGTTGATCAGTGTCATATTCACTTCTGTGAAGCAAAAGGTCATGAAAAAACAGCTATGAATTCTTGAAAATTTAAAGGTATTAGGTGACTGTGTACTTTCTTTGCTTATGACAATTATCTTGTATAGTTTTGCAGCTGAGTTTTTCCACTGAAAACCTTGAGACATGAGCATACTAATACAGAAAGCATACATTGATAGACAGTTTGAAGCTTTTAGTGTAAAAGATCATTTTCCTGGGGAAAAAAAGAATATTCTAAACATGGCAGAGACATATGCTTCTGTTTTAATTGGTGTAGACTACTTTATGTCAATTAACTACAACTTTTACAACATGTGATCACTAAGAAGAAACTGGGTTTATCGTCTCCTGCACTAAAGTTCAGTAGCTGTTTAATCCTCATGTAATCTGTATTAAAATAGAGAAAGTAGTCAGAAAACAGAGTAGAAGTGAGGTGATGATTTACCCATTAGGCAAGGATGAAGACAATGTATGTCGTCCTGTGTGCCATGCTCCAGCAAAGATTCTCTTTGTACTATTGCTTTACTGAGCTGAGATTTTTTTCTTCAGACTCCTTCAGGACAGGAATAAGTCAGACATGAGATAGCATTAATCCAGTTGTACAGAGGAAGAAAATTACAGTGCTTATTCTCTCTGAGACTCATTATATTCCAGAAGACGTGGAAGCAGGCACTATTCTTTCCTGTACAAAAATCAAGATCTGAATATAGTATGAAGGACACTGATCATTTTTTTTTTTATATACTGCTGTAACTTTTAATACATCCTCTCTGTATGGCTATAACTGCACAAAGTTTGATAACTTGATTTGAATTCGTTATATGTGAAGCTGTTACTGCAAGGGACCTTTCTTAACCTTTTAAGGTGAACCTTCTTAATCTTCTTAACCTTGTATAAAAACAACATTCTCCACATGAATCTGTTTATTCCATAGTTCTTATAAAAATTAATTTTTTTCAACTTAATGTGAATGAATAGTTTATTGATACTGCAAATCAAATGGCTTATACAATGCTTGTCGTAATCACTTGCCATAACTTTCTCTGTGTTGTTATTAAAACAAGTCGTCATCATTTATAGTGTCTCTTCAATTTCTAGCTTCTCCACCGACTTGCTTAGAGTAACCTCAGAATAAATTCCAGAGAATTCCTACTGCTAGGTCTAACTTCCCCATGCTCATGAGGATTCTGTTTGAATTGTAAATTGAACATAAGAACTGTACCATCAGCTGGATTTTTTTTTTTTCTTCTGTGTATTTAGGACTAATTCAAGTCCCAGTAATGTGAACCTGAGTTTTCTTATTGACTTCGCAGTGAGGTGGGTTAAGCCCTTAGGCAGTGCTTCTAACGCTGGTTGTCTAATCTCTAGTGAAGAAACTAGGAAGAACTAAAGCATATCTCATATTACTATTAACCATAATCAACCAACTCAATGAATATTAACCATACTCAATACCAGAGTTGGAGTAACTGCAAATGTATCACTCAAGAGGAAAGAAATACTAATTTCAGCTCATGGTTCCCTCTTTCATAATGAAAAAGAAACAAATTGTTAAATTCTTAAAATTGGCAAATAAGCTAGCATTATTCATCCCCTATTTTATATGAAGCTCTAGAAAGAAAATTAGTGGTTACCATAACAGAGACATGGAAGTAATCGAAGTACAAAACCATACTCCTTTATACTACTTCAAGTCCTTTTCTTAATTTTAGACCCTCTAAACTTCAAATCCCATAATGTTCCTTTATTTTGATGTGACAACAACTTGCTGTCATCCTGATAATTCCTGTCAGTAATGATGTTCTTTCTTCTTGATGAGAATGAGAGGGAAATAGATGAGTAAGGTTTTAATGAAATGACTCTTCCATGCTCACAGCTTAAACATTGTCTTGCAGGTAGCCAGGAAATTATTCCTGCTTAACCACAAGAGCAGAGTCGAAAAGAAAAAAAAAATTAAAAAAAAAAGAAAAAGAAAAAAAAAAAAAGGGAAGAGTAAGGTAATATGTTAGTTGTTGATTTTAGCAATAAGCAAATGTGAATTTCCTTAGTACATTTAACTTTAAAAATTCAAATCTAGATGTTGATACCATGGTTCCTCATTCCTTAATGAATATAAAATAAAGGACTCTATGAAGTGTCAGGCACTAGCTGCCTCTGTCAGACAATAGCAATGAATTTGCAGTATCTTTGTGTACTTTAAAGAGAGATATTTGCAGGGCAGTCTGGTAACAGAATTCACTCCTTTTGTCACACTTAACTTTGCAAGGCCATTGCCAAAAGTGAGAACACAGAAATCTGAAGCCTATCCTATGAATGGGATGATGATCCAATTCAGATTTAGAAAGGCAAAAAAAGCAGTTATATAAGCTGCTCCCCTAATACCCCTGTAACTTTACTCAAGGCATCTGCTGTAGTCCCATGTCTTGTTCAAGAAGCATACAAAGGAAACAAAAAAATCATTATTTTTCTTTTATTCACCAGTTAAGTGTTATGCTAAGGCAAACGCATTAATTGGTTTCCTACATAATTTCAAGGGAGCAGACAGAAGTTCAGATTAACATCCCAGACTTTGATTGGAGAATTCTAGGTTCTCATCAGCAAAATGTTAAGAGACAAAAATTAAGTCTCACTCTTTCTGAAACATGTAGTACCAGTTGTCTGTATAGTTTTAGAGCGCTTCATCTGGAAGACACTAGAAAGAAAAAGTTTTCTTCCTATGTGAAAAATGCCATATAATTTCTTCCAACTGCCTTTTGGAATGAAAAATTCAGGAACTTACAGCTTTCCAGAGCTTAATGAGGAGTTTCTGTCAAAGGTGTCTCAAAATGGGAGAAGGCAGCAAAACGGAGATTTCCAGAGATGAAGTTCTGCTGTGAAAAAAGCATGGACTACACTGCTGACCCTGCCTGAAGATAGTGTTGAGCATTTGGAGCAGGGTGTCTGAGGCAAGCTTCAAATAGAACCCAAATTTTTTAGGTTGGCCAAGTGTTCCACAGTCGTCTATTTGACTTTTCCAATTCCTGAATTTGGAAGATTTTTTTGGGATAGAAATGTAGCTGAATAGAAGAGCTAGCCAAGAACATATCCATGCCTTTCCAAAGCAAGACAAAATACTGAGCTTGTAAGGAAAGGTTCATTTGCATATGTACCTTAAATGAGAGTTCATTTTTTTAAATTTGATGTGTGTAAGGAAATTCACAAAATACAGGGCTTCTTGAAATAAGTCGACACATTTAACCAACAAAAAGATTCCTCCTATTACATTTGGTTTCATGAACATTTGAATATCTATGGGTTGCTGGTGATTCATCAACTATGTAACATAATTTTAAAATTATGATTGTCAAAGGTATTATGTCCAAACACAGACATATGTCAAGGGACAAAACATATTCAAGTAGACAAAATATTAAGTGAAAATGTTCTTTAAAAAGACTAACAATTATTTAATTTCAGTTTGCCTGACATATATTTTCTGAGTTTAGTTTTTTATTTAATTTGCTTTTTGGGCTTTAAAAAACATTAAGCTGTCATGGTGAGAGCTGTAGATTTGAAACTACTTAAGAGTTTTTTTCCAAAAATGTGAAAATAAGTAGCATGATATCCATCATCTCGTAGGCATCAGGAAATGATGCAAGTAGAAATGATAGAATCATTTAGGTTGGAAAAAACCATTGCGAACATCAAATCCAACCACAAACCTTACACTACCACTAAATCATGGCCCAAAGTATTACATCTACAAGTCTTTTAAACACCTCCAGTGATGGTGACTCCATCACTTCCTTGGGTAGCCTGTTCCAGTGTTTGACAGCACTTTCCATGAAGAACTTTTTCCTTATATCCAAACAAACCGTCTTCTGATGCAACTTGAAGCCATTTCCTCTTCCCCTACCACTTGCTACTTGAAAGAAGAGACTAACAACCCTCAGCTCACAACAGCCCCCTTCACGGAGTTGTAGGGAGTGTTAAGTCCTCCTCTGAACCTCCTTTTCCCCAGGACAAACAACCTCAGTTCCCTCAGCCACTCCTCACACAGTTTGTGTTCCAAGCCTCTCCCCACCTCCATTGCCCTTCTCTGGACACTCTCCAGCCCCTCAATGTCTTTCTTACTGTGAGGGTCCCAGAACAGAATGCAGGATTTGAACTGTGGCCTTACCTTGCTGAGTACAGGGGAACAATCACTGCCCTGGTCCTTCTGGCCACACTATTGCTGATACAGACCAGGATGCCACTGGCCTTTTCGGCTTCCTGGGCACACGCTGGATTGTGTTCACCTGGTGGTCAACTAGCACTCTGGTACTTTCCTGCTGGGCGGCTTTCCGGCCACTCTGCTCCCAGTCTGTGGTGCTGCAGGAAGTTGTTGTGATCCAAGTGCAGGACCCTGCACTTGGCCTTGTTGAACTTCATACAAGTGGCCTTGTCCCATTGATCCAGCCTGTCCAGGTATCCCTGCAGAGCACTGCAGTAGATAACTGCCCAAATTGGTGTCACCTGCAAATGACTGAGGGTGCACTCAATCCCCTCATCCATGTTCTCGATGAAGATATTAAGGAGGACTAACCCCAAAATTGAGCTAGTGATCTGACCACTAGCTGGATGTAACCCCGTTCACCAGCATTTTTCAAGCTCAGCCATCCACCCAATTTTCTACCTAGCAAACTGTGGAACTGTCCAAGGCCTGATTAGCTAGTTTCTCCAGGAGAATGCTGTGAGAGACAGTGTCAAAGGCTTTACTAAAGTCCAGGTAGAAAACATCCAGAACCTTTCCCTCATCCACCAAGAGTGTTGAATTGCCATGGAAAGGGGATCTGTTTGGTCAAGCAGGGCCTACCTTTTCTAAACCCATGCTGACTAAGCCTGAACATCTGTTTGTTCTTTACACGTACATGGTATGTGATAATGTTTAAGGTGATCTGCTCCATTCCTTTTAGTGACACTGAAGTCATACTGACAGGTCTGTAGTTCCCTAGATCCTACTTCCAACCCTTTTTATATATAGACGGGCATCACACTGGCCAAACTGCAGTCCACT
This sequence comes from Donacobius atricapilla, assembly GCA_013397315.1. Taxonomy (NCBI): domain Eukaryota; kingdom Metazoa; phylum Chordata; class Aves; order Passeriformes; family Mimidae; genus Donacobius; species Donacobius atricapilla. Next base: position 124,564 of record WBMY01008619.1, read on the forward strand.
AGGACCTCCCCACTTAACCAAGATGATGGAAAGTGGTTTGGTGAGCACATCTGCCAGCTTCTTAAGTACCCATGGGGGGATTCCACCCAGCCCCTTAGATTTGTGTGTGACTAAGTGGTATAGCAGGTCACTGACCATTTCCCAATGTATTATGGGGGCTTTATTCTGCTCCACATGCCTGTTTTCCTGCTCAGGGGACTGGGCACGTAGAGAACAACTGAGGCAAAGAAGTACCATTAAGTACATCAGACATTTACTCATCTTTTGTCATTATATTTCCTCTTCCATCCAATGAACAATGAAGATTCTCCTTAGCCCTCCTTTTGTTGCTGATGTACTGACAGAAACATTTGTAACTGTCTTTTTTAGCAGTAGCCATATTTAAGTTATAGGTGGGTTTTGACTCTTCTAATTTTCTCCCTGAAAAACCTCACAATATCTTTTCAGTCCTCTAGAATTGCCTGTCCCTTTTCCCAAAGGTCATAAACCTAGAATTTTGCACATTCACATATGGTTAATCAAGAGACATGGGAAGGAGTAGCCTGGGTCAGCAGTTTCTATCAGAGGTATGATAGGTGTTGGTGACAATTAAGCTACAGTCCACTGTGAAGCTTATTATGTTGTGATGGAAGATTCTGATGTTTTTTCATTTAGTATCAACAAATCTTTGTGTTGGTATGATTGTGTGTGTGTGTGTAACTGCTTGAATAGCAAATGCAATTAACATCTACTGGTGTACAGATTGGAAGGTAGTAATGCATCAGAATTGAGAAATTGGGGATCACTAAGACTTGAAACTGTTCTCGTGTAAATTTTTATTTACCTTTTCATGAGAAGTTATTGTTTCTTTATTTCATCCATATTACCTTTAAATGAAATGCCTGTAGGATTTTTCATATCTGAAATTCCTGGGGTTATGTTCATAGTTGTTCATTAGCTACTACTTCTGCTTGTTGTTGTAAGATATTAAGGTTTTTTAACCAAAAAAATCTTGCAAGCCTGTTTAAGCATGTAACTAGTACTGATGAGTACAGGAAGTCTACTGATACACTTAATTTAATGCCACACATAAGTGATTTGCTAGTAAAAAGTATGTGAGCATATGGAGCTGTACAGTTTTCCCGTTCACAATTTCAGTATAAAATTGCTCTGAAAAAGGTGTGTTCTCTGTTAACAGAGAAAGAAAAGGTATAAAAATATTTCCTTTTCTGCCTTGTGCTGTCACAACATAAATACAATAGGTGGTGAGTAGCTGCACTTCTTCTCTAAAGTCTATTTCATAACTCTATGCACTACATACACACTTTATGTCAATGCTTTTTATTTACTGGTTTTCTCTATTTCATCTCAAAAGTTATTGTAAAGTTAGCCTGTGAAAAATAGCCGCAAAATTGAAGACAAAATTGGCCAAAGTTGTAAATCAAAGACTGCTCTAATTTCTGATGTTTTGAATTATTTTCTATAGAAAGGAGCAGTTGGAAAATTATATGCAGGGTTTCATGCAAAATTTTGACTAAGATTTCAGACAGTTATTTTTTTACCAGTCTGACTGAATTTAACCTAATTTACTCAAGACCACAATAAATCTCTGTACCCAAATGCATTGCTAGGCTGAGTGAGAAGTTGTGATTTTTTCTATTCACTGGAGATAAATTCCTACTTTTGTGATTTTTGAGGAGCATGTTAGTTACTCAGTAATATGTCTCTGGAAATAGTTGAAAAGGGTCCAGGACACAGAAGGTTTTAACCTCTTTTTTTCTCATTAACACTGGGAAGTGTTCTTTTGGCTCTGTGCCGTGTGGTAGCATATCTGTAACCCCCAAGTCTTTCCCAGGCCCTCATGCCCTACTTTAAATTTCAGTAAACATTGATTTTTGCAGAGGTGTGTCCAGCTACCTAAAGCCAAAATCCTAAGATTCAACTTAGTTTACAAGCATACATAAAGGGGAAGGGAAGGGAAGGGAAGGGAAGGGAAGGGAAGGGAAAAGATCTTTTGCCTCAGTCTTTTGCCTCAGGCCTTTTTTTTAGTCTTTGTTACAATAGGAATTTAAGAAGTGAATGAACCCTCAAATTTTCCTAAAGATTTAGAATAAATAATTTACTGATCAGATGTAGACCTTCTTGACAAGAGCTTTCAAAAGTAGAAAAAGAAAAAGTACTTTTGAAGTATTTATATAAAGTGAGAGAGCACAATCCAAACCAAGTTCTTTAGAAAGAGGCAATTTTTTTTTCATCAGTGTCTATTGGATTTCTTTCAAACTGTCCCCTCTAGAATAAAGTACCATCTTTTAGATTTATTCTGTAGCAAATATACAATACTGAGGGAGGGAATTTTACTGATATCTTTTTTTCTTAACAGTTCTAAATAATACCAGAGCACACTAGAAAGACTCAGATCTGTGTGTAGTATTTTCTGCTTAATAAGTCTGTGATTACACACCTGATCAGCAAACATTGAAAGTTCCCTTGGATGTTTCTGTCTACTTATGCTGAACAGAATTGGAACTTCATTTTTACCTTTCAGTAGTGCTAAATCCCCCAATAACTTAACTAAAAGATGATGGTAATTCACCTGGTGAATTACTGAGGTATTGAGAGATTAGGTTATTTAATTTAGGAACTGTTGCTGGCAGTGAAGTTTTCACTGCAATGAAGTTTCATTTTGATGTGTTTTATTGGAGGTCTGTTTTAACTGCCTAGAGAACTAAACATGATGAGATTCCTTTCACTGACTACAGAGGTACCATGTAAAGAAATAAAATTTGAAGATTCAGCTCAAATACCATAGTATAAATCTTGGATACTACCCTTCTAAGTTGGGAAGGTTGCCGGAATGTTGTGCAGATGTACTGAATTTGATGTGAAACAGAGATTGGCCCAGAGAAGAAAACAAAATAATAGTAGAAATTACTTTGAGACCATGAGGTTAATTTTTTTTGTGCATCTATTTTATTTGGGGATTATCAGAGATAGAGTTTCTATAACTTTCCAAATGTGTAACATGATATCCAGCTGGGATAAGTTTAAGATTTGACAGTTTGAGTTTATTCCCAGTTAAGATAAACTATGGAGTCTTCTTAGTAACTACACACTACAGCTTGCTTTCCCTCAGATGCTAAGACTCATGGAAATAAGTCCTTATCTTATAAATATTACATGAATTAAGGTAGCAGCAAAATGTGATTCACTTAGAAAATGCCTATAACAATCTTTTATTCTCGTACTTTTGTACATCTGTAATAAAAAATAATGTGGTAGTAATTTACCAAGCATCGTCTCTGATAAAAATGCTTAACTCCACTCTCCAGTTTTCTCTTCTCTATCCATACTCCGCAGTATGTTTTGAAATTAGTTAATCCAAACAGACATCTCAGACAAATTTCTCCTATTACTTGCACTTAAATTTTAATGTCAATATCACTGTTGACTTCCAAAAACTGTTTTCACTTGAAGAAATCAGTGATCCAATGTGTTTCCTGCCTTGAAAACATTTACTCTTTACCGAGATGAAAAAGGTACCCTAGCAGTGTATTTCTTTCTCATCTCGTTTATTATGGTGGAATGCACATTTGGAATAAACAAATAAGTAAATAAAGTTGTTTATATATAAGAGGAAAACACACTCTCTTTTGAAACCCATGTGTTAATTGCCTTTACGAAGTGTTTTTGTCACACATTCGAGATTCCTTTCATAAATTCTCCTAAGACTGCATCTTAAATTGTAGATCTCCAAGTGTTTGGTAATTTATATGTACACAGCATAGAGTGAATGTCTAACGTGTGTTTACACCATTTCTCTCTCTCCTCTTCCCCACTGAGATATTGAGAGTGATGCAACATAGTAGAATGAAATAATCCAGTTTTCTGGGTGGCCGCCTTACTTTTCCATCAGTCATACTAAAAATAGCATCTCTTCAAACTGAAGCATTGTGTACCTGTGTCAGTTACTGGTTATATTCTGCTGGCCTCATGCTGAATTCCGTAGGAAAAGCTCTATGTTCATTGTGAAAATCAGGCAGGAAAAACAGAACCTGAGGATATTTTTAGAACTTTTTATATATTTTCAGTTGATTCTCCATGTTTCAGACTGGCTACTTATGGGGTGTAGTAAAAGGTTACACTAGACCTTTAGTTAGGATGATCTTTACAAGTTACTCATGGCTTCACACAGAACCTCATAAAAGCACAATAGCTGAAACATCTTAGAAACCAAAAGTTACATTTGTCAAATAGATGGTCTGAGCACCGATAATGTGAAACCTTGGAGGAAAGATTAACAAAATGACCAAATGACAACTACAGATCATCATCTTCCAAACAGATCTGCACTAGTGGTCTCTTTTATAGGCACATTTATTCAGGTGCAGTTTCTTGTCCTTTACACACATGTATATGTCTTCAATCTGGGGACATATCTTGTATTTTCTCTTAGCAGGGGGGGAAAGAAGCTTCTATATTAATCTGTCTGTGCATTTCTTTCATGAAACAGACAACACCTTCACAGTTCTGTGTCTCCAAAAAACAATTTGATCTCCACAAAGTGGCATTGATGAGAGGTAGGAAAATGGTTATCAGTAAAAGATGAAGCAGTAGAAAGACAGCGTATTTGACATAAAAGTTGCTTGTTGTTTTTGAGACTGAAAGTAATTTTCAAATGAAGGGCAGAGTATCAGTTTTTCTCTGAGCAGGCCTTTGGTCTCACCTCGTATTTTGTGTTTTAGGCTTTTTTTGCATAATCTATTTTAATACCTTTTCTTGATGCTTGTTTTTTTGGTTTTTTTTTTTTTTTGTATTTTTGGTTTTTGTTTTTTGTTTTTGAATAAACATGTTTACTGAGCTTATTATGTGATTGCTGTGACGTTAGGAGGTAATACAGATTTTGTAAATTCACTAGGAACATAAGATTACTGACCTGTGTTTAATGATCAAGAGCAATGATTTGTTATAACAGACCTCAATGATGGTTGTTAAGGGTTTTTTAATGGTGGGGTTCAATGCAAAATCATGCTTCTGGCATTCAACTGTCACTCTCTGTCCTGGTTTGCTTTTGCGAGATCAGTCAACATCGCTGTGTCTCCTCTTCTCACTGGGAAGAAGTACCCTGAGAATTATATTCCTGACTAATCTTCTGACATTCTTATGTTTAAAATATTCTCAGCATACACAGGCATTCCTGGAATATGAAGAGAAACCCTCAAAACATGTTGACTCACCAACCACACAAGCATGCTGCAAAACCATGCATTAGCTTATGCTGATTAAAATTGGTCTCATCTAAACAAATTAAGTGGTCTGATCTCATCCATATGCATGGCTAGTTCTCATTAATGCTAATAGAGGCTATGTGCATACATGGATGGGAGAACACATCTCTCAGGCTAACTGTACAGTTTCAGTTTGGTTTATTTCTGCAACGGCCATGAAATGTTCACTGTTAAGTATTTCAATAATTTAGAAAAAGATCAAAGGGGAGAAACTCAATACTGTACCTTTTTTTCTTACTGTGGTAAATAAATACTCCTTGTTTCTGTTAGCTGAGGGGCAAGTAGTTCTTTTTACCTGCTACTGGCTTTTTATAGTGCCTACTAGCAAATTCAGACTTACATGCCTGTGTTTTCAGGCAGAAATAAGGAAAAAAAACAAAATCAAAAAACAAAAAGTTTCATCCTTCCAAAACACTGAAACGTTAATGTATATTTGTTACAATGGGGTTATTAAACTTTTTTAGAGAGATGCCTCTGGCCAAATCAAGGTGCAAATGAGACCATACACTGAAGTCAAAAGTATGGCTGTTATTTAACAGTAAATATGAGGGAGAAAGTGAGGTATAAAGAAATAGAAAAAAGAGGTGCGGTGGGGTGAGAAGGAGAATGACAGAGACAGATTAAGTAGAAAATCTCACCACTCCCATTGATCCTCTTCTCCCAGTCTTCTGGGTGGTGAGGGTCCTGCAAAACATAGCATTCAGTGGATTAATATAGGTTCAGGCCAGGTGGGAATGTCCAGGTACCTTCCCTGGCAGAGGGGGGCAGGAGGCAATTTTGAGACTTTCTTGCAACATATTGTGGATCTGCAGCATCACTTCGCACCATGTGCAATGCTCTGGTTCAAGGCCTCAGCAATGAGTGGGGTGAAGTTTGGGGGATCTTTGATGGACTATGACACCTTCTCAGTGGCCTCTCTCGTGAATGTCCCATGGATGTGGCCTTCTAGGGGTGGAGGGCTTTACAACTGTGACAATTTGTGAAAGGGAGGGCATATGTTCACTGCCTCTCATCAGAGGTTATGCCACATAACCAAAATCTCTCTCTGCATACTGATGCCGGGTTTGGCTCTCTTTCTTGATACATTTTTCTCCCTCAGCCTTATTTACTTCTCCCTAAATCTGACATAAATGGACAATAGTGTCGCCTTTATCTTATCTCAAGCTCCATTAGGTAGTTTAACTAACAGTCTAAAGTTCCAGTCCAGAGGCGTATTCAGGAAAGGCTGGGCTTTGGTGGTCACACCTTTTTACAGTTTCATCGTAAACGGCAAAAGATCCTTCATAAAAATGTTTAAGACATTAACAGTAATTAAAGTCTTTCACGGTATTAAATCTCTTAATGCCATCTTCATAATTTTACAAATTGTAAATACCATTTACTGTATTTGAGCATGTTCTTGTGCTACATACAGCATATCAGCTGTAATGTCATCTAAAGAATTCCCATGATTTAGTCCTTTCATATTCACTTAAGTGTTCTCAGAACATATTCTGTCAAAACATTTTAAATATTTGTATAATACTGCAAAAAATACTGTTATGCATATGTTATCAGACAGTAGGAGATTAATTAGCATTCTTTACAGTCGGAGCTACACTGGGTAGAAGAGGTGCACATTACAAGTTCGTGTGCCTCAAGGGACTTTGTTCTCTGCATACAAGGGCTTTAAAACAAGCCCCACTGAGAAAGGCTGGTTTAGATTTTTTAATTGGAAGGATTGCCTAGTAAAAATTGATTGAATCATGATTACTGAAACACACCAATCACAGTTTTGGCAATGCTTATATCTTTAGCTGCTTTCATAAAGCTCGGGATCTATTCTGGGCTGTAAATTCCTTGGTTTAAGACTGCAAAACTTCACAAGAACTTCACTTCGCAAGACTCTTCTCTTCACAATTTGAAGGGTCTTTGTGTGTACTATCTAAGCCTAGGATTCTAGTGTAAAAATAGGTCACTGGATATGATGGAGGATTGCAAAACTGAGTATTTTTGGTAATTGTCATGAGTAAAGTAGACACAGGAACAGAACCACACTGCTTAGTGACATAATGTGATATTTGTAAGTAGAATGGGACCAATATGCAAAGATGTCCTTCATAATGGGATGTTGTTACTGCTGTTTGTTGCTTTCTAACACAGCTGACTGATGTAAGTAACCAATGTTTTCATTGCTGGCATCACCATTTACTTTTTCTTTCTCCATAGCTATAGTCATCTGGACATTGATACCTAGGTTACTATCACCTCCTGGCTTCCTGATCCAAAATGTCTTACCTGGGCACAAATTTGTCACGAGTTCATCTTCTTTGTTTATTTTCTGCGTGTACCTAATCATCAGAGCAGGTCTAGCCCAGAGCATGGAGAGAAGCCTCTCCACAGAAGCTGTTTGTGCTTGATTTTCTTTCCTAGCACATGCCAGAGTCATGTAACGGTTCAGGCTGGGCACAGGCAAATTCAGTCAAGGTCTCAGTCATTTCAGCGGTGTTGTGGTGGTTTAACACCAGGTGGAAATTAATTTACAAATAGGCCACTCACCTACCCCTCACCCCTCCCAATACGAGAGGGACAAAGGCAGAGACTATGGGTTGAGATAACATTTTACTGAAAACAAAAAGCAGTGGAGCAAAAAATGCACAGTAACAGCAGCAATAGCATTAAGGAAAGTGTACAGAATGAGAAGGTGTTTTTCCCACCAAAAAAAAAAAAAACCACCAACAAAACAACAAACAAACAAACAAACAAAAAGAACCCACATAAACTTAGTTCTGCCTGGCTGCTGGGAGAAGGACCAGATGGTGGCCGTGCCCGTGCTGCTGGCTGGCCCTGTCCCCGGGCCCAAGACATGGAAAACCATGACGGCCAAGGCCCCGCGAGCTGTCCCACCCGTGTCAGGCCCCGCCACGGCGCTGCTGCCTTGCAGGGGCGGGAGGGGATGGGTGGTGGCAGCAGGGGATGTGCTCTGCGCGGCTGATGCTGGCAACCTTCCACTGGGGAGGGGGAGGCAAAATGGCAGCACTTCTGCAGTGTGCTCACCTTTTCTTGCCCCCTCTCTTCAACCAGGTCAGGTGCTTTCAGATGGGTTTTACCCTTTAGCAAGAGGTTTTAAAATGACCCTTTGAAAATTACCATACTTTGAGAACTTGATCTGAACTTGCTGATAAGGGGGGATGCTTTTCATGTGTTTCTGATCAGAAGGATGCACAATGAAGAGATACTTCTTCACTTGCCTGCTTCTTTTAACTTGGCCCTGCTTGTAACTTGAAACGATATAATTTCTTACACTCAAGAGTCATAGAGACAATTTTGAAAGGCTTGGGATTTAGAGTTCTTAATTCACGTGAAGAATGGAGTTTGGGTTTTTTTGTCCTACATTAATCTACAAAGGCATCAACTCCCATGAGTTAACAGAAGTAATAATGTGTTTGAGTAGAAGTGGAGGCTTTGAAGCAGAGTTCTGTTCTGTAGAGGGCTTCATGGTCAGTGGAGGAGGTCACTGTCGATCTTAATAATTTTAAAAACTGAAGTTAAACCTCTGTGCAATAAGAAGTGAATAATACAGATTTGAAACACAGTAAATAATTGCTTCCACAGTACATGATCCAAAAAAACAAGCACTTACTTTTCTACAGAAGTTAAGGATGTGTTCTGCCAGAGGAAAGACAAAGAAAAATACATTATTTTGATAGAATGTGAATAGTATTGTTGGAGAATATTCTTGTTAGGGGAAAAAAAAAGTGCTGGTTTTGTCTTGTGTCTTTCCTGGAAATGTGTCAGGCCTGTTTGCAGCTTAGACCAGATCTTTGAAGCAATTCAGGTTTACCAAGAACTAGAATGACACAGACAAAGTGACAGAGTTTGTTTTACAAGGTCAGCCAGTCCCTGACTTTTGTGGCAGAGGAAGGAGGTTACCAAAGTAATTAAGGCCTAAAAATTAAAACCAAGATTAATTACTTAAGATGAAGAAGAGTCACTAAGTGCTTCCATTTGCTTTGTGAATATGTTCTGTGGTGCTCAACTCCCACATGCGGGACATGCCACCTTCTGTCTCAGGGACATCTCAGGAGCATTTCCTCTGATTTAACATGCCTGATGGGCTGTCAACATATACCCTCACTTCCTACATCTGGGGTGGCTTTAGGTAGATCCAGCTCTTTGCTATCATATTCCTGGAGGTTGCTTTCAGCCAGTCTCTGCAGATTTCTACTTATGATTACAGAAAGAGTATGGTAGAACTGGTTTTGTCTGGGAATTACCAGGCAGGAGAGAATTAAAGCTGACTTAGGCTATAAATACACATATAAGTCCTTTTAGGATGCTGAAAAAAAAGCCCAAATAAAGGAAAAATCCCAAACAAAACAAGCCAAAACAAGCATAATGTTTTATTTTTCCTTTTTATTATACATTCTTTTCCTCATATTCTAATTCTCTTCTCTAACATTTGTCTGTACACTGTGGAAACCTGTCTTCCAGGAATTTATGTCAGGCAAAACTGTTAGCATGCTGTAGATTCTAGAGAAATGAATTCCTATCCGATTATTCATATAATTTAGTAAAACTACTTCACTTAATCTTATCTCTTACAACAAGTAGGCACGCTTCATTAATTGACCAAAACAATCTAGTGGCAGAAATGTAGCTTTTGCAATTTTCCTTTAATAAGGAGAAAACAAGGACAAACAAAAACAGAATGAGAGAAGCTCATGTGGAAGATTGTAAATTGATTTTCTTTTGAGATAGAACATAAGGGTTCTGTTTCTGTTCAGTGCTGGCTTATTTGAGTATTTGTGCTGGTTCAAGAACCTGCTACTAACAAGATGAGTCTCAGAATATTTTGTAGTCATTCTTGTGCATCCATAGTAATGTGAAGTGTCATTGAAGAATATGAAAAATTCAGGAATACAATATGTATGGTTGGTTTTGTTAAAATGAAGATGGATATATAGATCAGTGTGAAGACTTGTGACAGACTTAATTTGCTTATGCTTTTAAATGAGATGAAGACCTTAGAAAGTCAGGAGAAAGGTTTTTAGTTTTTTTTTAACTATTTTTTCTCTAGATTATATTGTATGTAATGCTTTAGGTTAAACGGAAATTTTATCATTTCCTAATCTTACACTAATGCTATAATTACCGTTTTGTAATCCAATCCATAAATTCCTTCTGGTCACATAGAAGAAGATAAGCTTCAGTCTTCTTACTACCTTTTTGTACAGGTAGTTAAAAAAAAACCACATTCATACAAATTTCTTTTATGGAATTAGATCTTTTTTTATAATATGTCTGAAGAGCTCATACATTGTGAGCTTGCTTTTTCCTCTCAGTTATGCTTAGGCAAAGCAAGTTTTTTCATGGATGTGGTTAAGGTTAGAGGTGTTCATTAGCAGCTGAATTTCCTGCTGCTTCACTGATGGTAATAGGATGAGCTTTTAAAATGGTAAAGTTATTTTTCATTCAGTATTATTCTTTTAGTTCCTAATATTAAAAAAAAAAAAAAATCCCACAAAAGTACCACTGAACAGAATAATTCAGCTTGTGATTGGCACACAGTCTAGAAACCAATATATCTTTCTTCTCCTTAAGCTAAAAGGTCCTTTATTGTAAGGATGTCATTTGTCATACCCTGTTCTTTTTAAGCAATACAATTTGTACTGCCTATATTTTGGTACTTAAGTATTTATAAATGAGGTAGTCAATAATTTTTTTCTTTAATGTGCCATTTGAAAAAGGTAGACAAGATAACTTTTGTGTACTGGAATGTTTTATGAAGTTTTGAAGGGAATGTGAAATCTTCACTCAAAGTTCAGAGCTATATTAGGTTATAATGAACATGAATTTTTGACAGAGATAATACAGAATCTTCACAATAACATCATGGGAAATTTCATAGATTCATAATTGACTCCTTGGTTCAAATAGCTAAATTCTAGCTTTAACTTACATTGGTAGATGATCAGAAAAATGAAGCAACCAGCGCCTGAAAATTTCTACTTACGCAGTAATTTTGTTTTCCTTGGTTCCAGAAAGAGAGAAAAGAAGATCAATGTTTTCAGTTTTCATCAGCTACTGTCTTGGAATGTTTTGGTTTCTTAGAAAATGTAAAAAACTTGCAATTATTTTTTAAAAACCTCTTGTTATTTTTTGATTTTATAGACTTAATGGCTTATTTGAAGTGATGTGCCACAAGCGAGTTTTTTAGGTCACTTAAGCGTAGTGGCAAAAGCAGGTTTAGCACTAAAGTGAAAGCATGACAACATTTGTTGGCAAGCTTCACTCTACTACTTTCTAGATTGTTAAAGCACACAGTGAAAAATCTGGGTAAAAGCAACCAAAAATAATCTATGTGGAGGCTTGCATGGAAAAAGGTATGAATAGGAAATTATAATGATAAAAAAAATTAAGGGAAACTCTCTTGTTGAGTCACTATGTTGAGAGTGGATCCCCTTGCCAAATTTAGCCCCAGACTTGACAAATGGTTCAGGCCTGGAGGTTTTAAGAACGCATAAAGGTCACAGCACTTAATTGATAGCCTAATTTAAACAATTTAACCAAAGATTCTGTTGAATTTGCTATAGCATAATGATAAATCACTTCTAGGCCTTTCTTACTTATGCATCTAATATATTTAAGAATCTAAGAGAGCAACATTCACAGTTCATTTGCTATGTCATATTCACACTCATGCACACACAGAACTAAAGGAGGATGTACGAGGCATATATCTGTGAAAAATTCCCATTGAATTCAGTGAAGTGCTTGTGTTGGATGCCTTCACATATTCTCAGTGGTCAAAGGGTTGAGTCCTGAGGAGTGGGGTGTATCAGCCCAGGTTCTGTCATCATTGTTGGGTGATCCTCCAGGTATAGCAAACTTGAGACTTTGCTGGTGCAGGGAGGCATCCCGCTCAGAGGAGGATTGATGGTCACAGCCCGCTGTGGTCCAGAGGAGCACAAGGGTCTCCCACAGGACTGCTGTTTATAGGGCCACAAGCAACAATAGAAGCAATATCTATCAAACCAATAAACAGAACCCAGAGAAATTTGAGTAGGAGAGTGGCCATGCGGCTCCACAGGATGTTTCTCGGTTGGTTTGACAGTGTCTGAAAGGCTCCACTCTCCAGGCCTGCTGTGCCTTTGTCAGCTGCTGCTCATGCCATCACGAGTCTGATTTGTTCCTGATGGGAGATGAGCTGTGACAGGTTTGTGCTTTTGGAGCATCATCCTGCTCCTCGAGTGCACCCCTCTGTGCTCGGTCTGGCACTACCTCAGATTGCCTCAGATTGCCTCAGACTGCTCCTGTGCTTGAAGTAGAGGCTGACAAAGAGGCACATTGCTGAATCAGAGGCTTAGCATGCTGATTGATGTCTGTTCATCATAACTACATTCCACAAAGCTTTCTCTGTCACTTTCAGTTTGTTAATTCATTACTGTAGTCCTCCCAATATCTTTTTTACCTTATATTTCAGTGATGGAAGTATGTGTCTGAAGACTGATAACATTAAGAATGGCCAGTTTCTTGGGACATAGATGCCATAGATCAAAGCTGAGCTTTCACTGCAAATCTAAGGGAAATTAAATTTTCAGTGACTTATTGCTCTGTTTTCAACTTCAAATACTCAAGCAGGATTTCAAATTAATCTGTTCCAGCATTTGTGTAGTCAAATGATCGCATAATACAAGAGCACAAATTTAATCCCTAGAAAATATTTTTGTTGTTATGTGGTTTTATATTTTAATTCATTTAGATGCCAGAAATTTAAGACAGGAGGTTTTCATTTTGTTTGGTAATGAAGCAATTGAAAAAGCAGCACAATCTTTTGGTTGAAGGCAAAGTCTGTTTCACCAACAAAGCTTAGTAGCAAGGGAAGGTAGAGAATTTCAGTAGTACATTACCTAACAGGAAAAAAAATAAATAAATCCCAGTTTCCTCATCCTTGGTAACTAATGAACCTTAGATAATGGTGTTGGGCTACTTCAATGTACACAATAAAATTAAACGTGAAACTTAAAATATCATGAAAATATCAAGTTAGCAATAGTTATGAAACATAACTACAGAAGAGACTGAGATTTGTTTGATAAAAAAAAATGTACAAAGAAAATCAGCTGTAAAAAATCAACAACACAGGGCAGAAAAAACTCGTGAAATTATCAAAATGCTTTTGTGTTTCACTTTTTCAGGATGAGACTGTTGTAATATGTATGAATTGAAGGGAAATAGGCAGTCTGATGAGTTTAAATAATTTTTATTGATGCTAAGAGGATTAATTTGAAGTCTTAATACTAATTTCCATTTTTCTCTTTTAGTTAGTGCTACATGAGCTATTCTGTGCATTTTCTGTCTCTGATAAAGGTTTTTTGCTCTTTCTCAGAAGTTTCATTTATATGTTGAAGAGTGGGCGTTCCACCAGAGCAGCATTTTCTTATGAAAGGAAAAGTTATCAGCACTATTTATGTCAATAATGACAACCCCAATACAAGAATATGTGTCAGATGCAATCCAGAGATCCATGGCTCTTGGAAGAATGAATGACAGTTGACTTTCAGTTTTAAGACTGGCTAGACAGTTCTCTATAATTCTTGTGAGAGAGAGCTGTGAACAGCTACAAAGAACAGTAGTGATGCCAAAGTGAAGCCTAATTAAAGCCACTGCTGTCAACAATACAACTCTACCAGGACATTTTCTCTATTTCTTTTGAAGTTAGAGGTCTCACCTGAGTGAAACTAACCATTAGGCTATATATGTTAGGTGCATTTGATTCTCATAATTCTCAAACTATTTCTAAAATATAAAGATATATGTATCATGTATGTACATGCCATTAGAAAACTGTGCAGTCTTCAAAATGATGTTTAGATTGTGGTGCTGGTGAAATAGAAAGTGCTGCAAAATAAGGCATCTCATGTATGTGAAGCAGAACAGTTAAAGTGGAGGAGATCCAGGATTTTTGAAGTCCTCTGAATGTGCCCCCTACCTTCTGACCCTCCAAAATGCAGCGAGGTTGATGGAAACATATTGTATTTCAAGGGCTGAAAGTAAATTTTTGAAGCTTCTTGTAGAAGAGGTGAACCAAATTGTGTGTAAATTGAGTCCCTTCTAATCACTAAAATATTCAGTCTCATAATTTGTTATTTTCCTATGGTCTATTTAATTTATCAGCCAAGAGTGTGAGAGAACATAAGACACCACTAGTATTCCTTTCTGAGAAAAATGAAATAAGACATTATTCTGGCAATTACAGATGAGCAAGCAAAACATCCTGGAAGGTCGTGATTTTCATTTTACTGCTGGTTTTATGAAATCTTGTAATATAAAGGTAGATTCACAAATTTTTCTTTTTTTTTTTCATCATCTGAGCTCAGTTTCCATCACAGAGCCAGGGTCCAAAGTGTAGAAGTCCGGAGATGCATAGCATATTGAAGGCTGATTAAGAGCACTTGGAAATGTAATGGGGACTAAATGAAGTACTGCTCATTTTTGGATTAAATTTAATGAGCTCTGTTCCTGTCCTCATCCCTTTTCAGTGTCTCTTTTTTATTGTATTCACTTTGGAAGAAAATTTGGGTCTTAAGGAGGTGTGCAGTTCAAAGAGGGTAAGAGTTTTACACGCTGTATTAGCTAGTTGCTGCATATCTAGTTAACTAGAAATTAGATGTCTTCTGAGTTGATAATCAGCTAGAGCTTTATCTTTAGTGTCTTGATAGGACAACCATGCTGCACATGCATGCAACTTTTGTTTAACATTGCTATTAAAAGAGATTATCTGTTAGAAAAAAAAACTTGCATTCTTTTTTGAGCATGAGAGGTGATAGTGAAAACTGAGCTCATGTTGTATCCTGGTTGTTTGCAAAGCTTTCTTTTTGTGTGGGCGCAGCTTAGAATTCACAGCCTACAGCCCCAATTGTTTTGATTAACAATTATTCCATAAAACCATATAGTCAACTTCCTAACAACTTGTGAGATTAGCATTCACATCCACATGTATATTGTAATGTCCTTACTGTTAACATGCTCTACAAAATGTAAGTCATAACATAACATTTATTTTTTTTCAGCCAATGGATTCTGAGGTGCTTGTGCTTTATGCTCATCTCATCTCCTTGATAGCATTTCTCTATAATACTGTATATAATGGGAAGTCCCATATATTTATTAAGGTTATAAAGCAAAGCAATAATACCCCCTATATGGACAGACATGTCCAAATAGCGTTGTTTCTATTGGCCCTCTTTACTCAGTGGCCCCTTAGACATGAGCAGAACTGACTGCTTTGTCATGGTGTTCTGTTCCTTATGGCCCTTTCTTCTATATCTTCCTCTGTTTCTTGCCTCTCCTATGGCAGCATCATGTCTGTCATGTGGCAGGTTCAGATATGCTTGCTAAGTGCCATTGCATAGATTTAATTACACTGTGTCATTTTCTCCAATTTTTGGGAATCCAGTCACGTAAGCAGATACATCATCCGTATAGCCATCATGTGAAGGACATGTCAACCTGATGTTTTTGTCTTATGAAGTTGTTTTTTTCATCAAGTAAAAGGTCAGGAATTATTTTATTGAATATTAGCATAAGAGGCTGTGTGGCTTCCTGAACCATATAAAGGTTTGCATATGAGAAATTTTGCAGCTACATCTTACATGGATGATGAAGAAAACATTAGAGAACAACAAACAAACAAACAAACTCCTGAAAGAATAATTCAGCTCATGATTGTATAATTCAGTAGTGTATATCAAAGAAATCACATATTCCAAATTAAAATGTGAAACTTCTGATTAAATTCATGTGTCATTAAATCCAGAGTTGCTGCTTTTTTTTTTTTTTAAACAACCAAACAAAAAACACCTCCGTATCAATGTGTATTCACAAACATTTTCAGGCATAGTCTAGCTAGTCATAAATCATCTGATTAATGATCTGTAACTTTATGGACTGATACAAAACTAGGTCACTTTTCAATATGTATGATATTGTGAAAGGATAGTGTTTGAGAGAGATGCCATGTTGTGATATTGACTGCTTAAAACCTAGATTTCTATGACTGAGAAATTATATAAAACATGAAGATGTGGATATCTGTGTTCTGCTCCAATTGTCTGACTTTGGACTGGTAATTTTAACTAGGAATTTGAAATAGAATGAAAAGTAGAAACTATTACGATAAATTCTTTGAATGTGTGTTACTGTTGCATCTCAATACAGTAAAGGTAGATAAAAACACTAATAGCCTGACCTTTTCTGATGTAGAAGATGACTCTTAAATGAAGTCACTTTTGAGTGTCCTTGGGTCAATCTGATGTGACCAGATCTACTGCAGAACTTGAAAAATGACATATTTGGTTCTGTTCTTAAATATATGACTTCAAGGCCAAAGGGGCTGGGATGGATTAATGACAATTTAAATGAATCCATAACTATATGGAAGGGATACAAAAAAATAAGCCAAGGTCTTTGAGATGCTATCTAAACTTATTAAATACATATGCCAGGATGCTCTGCTTGGATTTGAAAATATTCCTATCATTTGTTCCTTGATTGTTCCTACAGATGTTTTGCACATAGTCTGGCTATATGCCCCTAGCCATAAGATTTGTTATATTTTTTTAAAAAAGGTGAAAATTCTGGGACAGAAACCAGCAGACAGAATTCAGGACACTATCAACAAGCCAAGATACATGGGGCATAAGTATGAACATAGTTCAGAATTGGAAATAATAAATCTGTAGCATTTAGTCTATAGATATGAGTAAATGCAAGCCTGTCTGGAAAACAAAGTCAGCACTGTAATAGCTTGCTGCTTTGCAAAGGTTAATCATGTTTAGGGTCTGGAAAAAGGGGAATACTTTGACAAGATACAAGTTCTTTTGAGCTGCAACTCATGATGAATATTACAGCTAAAAAGGAATAGATCATCTACCTAGGGAAAGCACTTAATAATTTCTGACTGGACACTTCTACGTCTGAAACAATGAAATAGTTAACAAGCAGGTGACAAGGGAGCAATAAGGTTAAATTAATCATATGTAGAGAAATTTTAACCATATTATTTAAGTATTTGAACTATATGTGTAGATTAATAAAGTGGAGAAAGAGTGACAGCTTGTAATATTGTCTTAGTAAAAGATCTGGTCTTGTCAAGGGACTGTTCTTGTTACCTTTTAGGAGATGTCAGGTATTCCATAGTTCAGAGTCAGAGAAAGACTTCAACCCTACCTAAAACACATGTAACTAAAAGGTTCCCCTTTTCCTTGGGAAAATTGAAATTCCATACTTTCTTTTTTTTTTTTTTTT
>WBMY01008619.1:150805-170962 GCA_013397315.1 Donacobius atricapilla
ATATGACCTTAATTTAACATCTGTTCTGGGCATGCCCAGTTAGATAACAATACATTATAAAAATCTGAGTGCTTTGACAGGCTGATGTAAAGAAGACAGGAAATTAAGGCTCAAAATTAACCACTGCCTTCTTCATCTGAAAAAATTACTCTCACTCTCTATGTTGGTTGAACTCCAGACACCAACCAAGTACCACACAGCTGCTCGCTCACACTCCCCATGGCAGGAAGTGGGGAGGAGAACTGGAAGGGTAAATGCAAGAAATGCACATGTTTACGTTAGAACAACTTAATAATTGAAACAATAATAATAACAACAACTATAACTTTAATTTCAGTGAAAAAAATTAATAACAAGAGGCAAATAAAACCCAAGAAAGACAAGCGATGAAAATGAAAACAGGTGCTCACCACCAACTGACCAATGCTCAACCAGCCCCTGAGCAGCAGCCCAATGGCCAACCTTCCCCTTAATTTATTTCTGATCATGATGCCATATGGTCTGGAATATCCTTTTGGTTGGTTGGAATCAGCTGTTTCAGTCCTGGCTGTTTCCACTCTCAAATTCTTGTGCACCCCTACCTGTTTGCTGTTGAGACCTATTTACTGTTGAGGTGGTGTGAGAAGTAGAAAAGGCCTTGACTCTGAGCACTGATCAGCAGCAACCAAGACATCTCTGAGTTATCAGCATTGTTTCAGCATAAATCCAAGCCATAGTCCCATACTAGCTACTATGGAGAAAAATTAACTTAGCCTAGCTGAAACCAGCACACACTCCACTGTTACTGTGATAATTTCCTTTTAGTAATATAGGGATGAAAAAATCTATTTTGACACTTCAGTTTAAGATTTCATGCAGTGAAGTATTGAAGGTCTTGTGTGAAAGATTAAAAATTGTCAATAGGCTTCTGTGGGAGTCAATAATCAGCATAATTCACAAAAAAAATAAAGTGACAGTGATCTACAGCATGCACAAAGGGAGGCAAAAGATTCTGATCTGCTTATCATTGTACAGGTTTTGTAAAGTTTTAGTCATGAGAAGATGTTGACAATAGCTTAGAAAAGACACTAAAGATCGCTCACCAGAGAATGACTAACTCACTATGTTTTATCTTAATAATAGTAATGAGCTACATATCTTTACAACATCAAAATGTTTCTGAGTTATGTGTTTTTAATATAGAGGAAAAAATACAAAATTGGTACTGTTTATTGATTGCATAGCACAATAAAATGTATCAGTGGTTCACCAAGGGAAGAGAGGAGATGGCTGTTCTCTCTGACTGCGTAAAATAATAGTCATTTGTCAGTCAGGCACAGGATATAACAAACACACATATCTAAGGAAGCAGAAAAGCACTTGTTTTACACAAAAAGCAGAGTCAGCTGATTTTTTCTGAATGTGTGCCATATAGTAGTTTTCCAAGAGAAAGGCTGGTGCTGGCAGGGTGCATTGGGAAATTTGAGGGGAGAACATGGCTACAGCAATTTAAGATTTTGCCAAAATTTAATGATTTTTGGTGGAGGCAGTAAAGCAGAGGTTCTCTCTGACAGTGCTCTATGCGGTATAAAGAAAAGATTATAAATGCTTTTGCCATCTTACCTGCAAGAGCATACCAGCTATATCTGGTTTCGAGAGGATGAGAAAGAACATTCTTCAACCTTAGCTAAATAGACCAAGTTTCTCTTGAGAGCACATTAAAAGTATTAGAGTTGAAAAGAGGAAAAAAAACCAAAAAAACCAGAGGGGGAAATATGCATTCTACTTTAACTTGGATTCAGTTATGTGATTTTTAAATGTGTTGATAACAGATTGTTAGATATTATGAACATAAGAACAGGAGGAACCTAAACATTATATCTCCAGTAGGGTTCAGAGCATCCAAAAAATGTGGGTCTTCATTTCATCTCCATAGATTAGGCACCATAAAGAGCAGAAAAACAGGTGTGAAAACCAAGAAACCTACTTCGGTGCCTACAAATAATTTTGTTCTTTCTTCCAGCTGTATATATGTCCTAGTGATTATCACGTTATTGGTAGTTAGAATATGCAGAGTATAAGGTCAGCTTAAGTGTAGATCGTTTGTGAATTGAATAAGAAAACCAAATTTTGATCAATGTGTAGAATACAAATTCAAATTTGATGCTTAGTATCATGGATAAATAACACTAAAAAATATGATCATCTTGCAAATAATTGTACATTTCAGCAAGGTGCTGTAGAGCAAAAGAGCAGCATACATTAAGCAAAAGCAGAAAATCGTATGCAATGCTATTAAGATGTAATTGTTATAAACAAAGGTTTTACAGAGAAAAATTCACCACTCTCTGTAAGAGAGAGGAGAGATCAATAGTATTCATGACACAGTGCACTTGAGTAATCAAGTTTCTTATTCTTTATTACACAGAATAACTTCCCTTTGAGCACTACACAATTTAGATCAGCCACAAATTATAACTCAGCAAATAAATTGGTGTACATTTTCCAAAGATTGAAATCAACTTGAAAAAAATTGCAATGAATTATAGTTTTTATTTTTTTCATTCCTCTTATTTTTTTTTCCTGTTGATGGCTTTCCTTCATCAAAACCTCCTTGGTTTGTGCTCTCCTGGAGCACACTGAAACTGATTGTGTTTTGGATGCTCTCTTTTTGATTAACTGTGGGCATTTCAAGTTTACAGGCATGATAGATTGTAAAACCAAGTGCATGTTGCATACTCTGTGCATGTGACTTACTGCAACATGAAAGCATCAATAAGTCACTCTTAAAAGAGTAATCCTGGAAGCTGATGAAAGCACTTGATGTGCCAGGTCATGTAGCCTTTAAGTAACATGGAAACCTATTAAATGAGTTTTGTATTCTCAGAATGTCGTTTTTAAAAGTGGCATAACCTTTTACATAAGAACCATTTGGCATTTCGATCTATCACTTATAGCCAAGAAGGACTTAGCCAATCTTGAAGACACATGGTTGGATTTAGTTCAAAGCGTAGCTCTGTTTGCCTCAGTGGATTATTTCAGATCCCTTTACTCTATATTCAATTCCCTCTTTGTTAAATACAGTTGCTGGTATTCACATTCTTTGAGGATCTATCAAGATGTTTTATTCATTAGTGCCTAGAAGGTCATGTGCTACACTCTGAAGCATTTATGTGGTATATATGGATGTATAAATGAACAGTCCTAGTATAACCACTACTCATTATTACTTGTATCACTATTTCGTTTTTTTTGGTCTTTAGAAGATTATGAAAACAATGTTTTATGTAGCAAATACACTTTTTCTTTAATGTTTAAAAGGTTTTATGTACTTTTTGTTCAACACTATCAAATTGTGCTATAAATAACTGTGCGGCTACATTATATACTCTTTATTATTTCTTAGTTCCACAAAAGTAAGGGGTTTTTTTGGGTTTTTTTGGGTTTCTTTTTTTTTTTTTTTTTTTTGGTGAGGTCATTTTTTTCCTTCTGAAACAGAATGGAAAAAATTAAAAACCAATTTTTGTTGCATGGTAATGTATATTTTTCTTGGTTTTCTTGTGATAATGTTGGAAGAACTGCATCAGTTGTTTGGTTTGTTTGTTTGTTTGCTTGTTTCTTTAAACATTCGGGATTAAAGTTAAGGAAAATGGTAGGGGGATATATATTAACATTGCAGCTGTAAATCTTAAAGTAAAATTTCACTTGTCCCAGTATTTGCTGAAGGTGTATGCTAAGTGTGTTAGATGCAGGGGATACAGAGTGTTTCCTTTATGATGGAAAAAAATTATATGACAAATGCTGTTGACCTGTTTTTAAAGAACAGCATTTTGAGGAGATGCATGGAAGGACATTATACCACACAGAAAAGAAAGGTTAGCAAACTCAACATGTGAAAAATTGAAAAGTGTTACATACATCTCCTTCCAATGCAAAACTGAATGGAGTGTTATCAAGTTTTGTTTCCTCAGCTGCAAACAGAGAGCATAAAAATTCTCCTTTATTATACTTGTAGTGGATTCAAAAGGTCATAGCATAAAGGTTAAAGAATGAAGTTTTGGTTACCTTGTTATTGACTAGGGTTTTTAGAAGAACATTTTTACCTTTTCTCACTTCCTTCTTCCCTTCCCTCTTCTTTTTCTTGTCTTTTCCCTGGTTGACTCTAAAGCTCAGAAAAGATGGCTTCCAGTGTTCCAGCTTCTGAACTGAAAAATAATTTTGTGGCATGATGAACACATGCTTTTGAACAGACAAATGAGCAGAACCAAAAGCACCACCAGGTGCCCCAGGAAAAATGGTCCATAATGGCCAAAGGAATGTCATGCTGTTTACCCAGGGCAATGTGTGCTCACATCCCACTGTGCTTTGCAGCTGTTTTGAATAGAAGAAACATTGACTGTCCTAAAATATGTTCTCTACAGTGACCATATACAGAAAAAGGAGTCATAGGAAATTTACGCTTTGTAAGAAGTGCTCCCAGACCTGCAACTGCAATATATCCTAGAAGTAAATTTTCCCCAAATTTTTGCTAAAATTTCTGAAATTTGCTCCATTGAGTGTGTTTAATGTTTTTTCAATCGTAGTATAAGAATGAGCAAAGTCAAGTATCAGTTTTTCAGGACATTAGGGACTTGAGTTCATTTCAGGTGGAATTGATGTATACTGATTTTTTTTTTTTAATCTTCCCTGCAAGCCACATTTTCTTCTTCTGAAATGCTGTTTCAAAATGCCTGCAGGTCTTGTGAGCATAAAGGTTTGTTTTGCCATCCATATCATTGCTGTAAAATACATTCCACAAAAGTGGAAAGAAAAGTGGGAAATTATTTGTTGAACTTTTTAAGGTATCATTTTCACAAATTTTTCTCCTCTCTTCTCTTTTTTTTTCTTTTTTTTTTTTTTATAAGCTTTAGCAAAATCAAAGGGAGCCAGAAGACTCAGAGAAATTAATTATAAACTGACATGTTGTTGATTTCATGCTTTATGTGGATGCAAAAAAAATTCAGATTTTTCACTAGCACCCATTCCTCTTAGTTCGTTTTCATGAAGTTTACCTTGCCTTTTTCTTTTTTTTTTTTTTTCTCCTGGTTTTGTTTTGTTGTTTGTTTTATTTTGATTTTGGGGTTTTGATTTGTTTGTTTTTGGTTTTTTTTTTTTTTTTTTTTGGGGTGTGCTCTTCCTGGCTTGTGTGAATGCTACACTTTTCAGCTGTGTGTTTCTACACTCTTTAATAAGCCCAAGCAGATTTTTGTGTCAGTTACATTGATAAAAATCTGCAATAATGCCTTGCTTGTCTTGTGTGCTTGTCTAGGTGTCTGTCTGTGTATTTGAACTACAGAATCTTTTATCCGTTTTTATTTTTAAGGTCTGATCACTGATTAGGAGAAAATGGTTTGTAAACTCCTGCAGGAAAGTTTGCTGCATCCCAAATTCAGTTTGCTTTGTGCTTGCTTAACAATGAAGTGTCAAGTCTGTTGCTGTTTATAGAGTTAAATGATGTTACCAAAAAAGAAAAAAAAAGCAACACCGCACCAGAAAAAAACAGCAAAATAAACATTTTCTATCTGTTTGTCTCATTCCCCACATTAATTTTATTTTCTTCCAGGCTTCAAATTGTCTGTGCAAAGCAAAAAGCACATCTGCCTCCTTGAGAGGATGCTGTTTCAAGCAATGTCATAACCCACCCAGGCTGTTAATGTGACATTCAAGACTTTCCTTACCCTTTTTCTTCCTCTACGAAATACTTTAGGGTGGAAGGGAAAGTTTTTAGATCCTCTGGGTGATTTCGGCTCAGCCAAGCTAATTCCATTGTCCGTTAGTCATGTTTACATCAGGCCAACAGCTAATAACTCATGAGGAACTCTGTAACCATCTTTAATCTTGTTCTTCACCCAGGAGCCTGGCTTTCTCAGATTATTAATGGTGATGGGTAAGTGTCCTGTCAGGGCTCTGCTCATGGAATCGCAAAGCGGCACAAGGTCAGCCCTTCCAGACCAGCTTTCTGGGGTGACATATGGTAATCACATGTACACCTCCTCCCAAGGAAAAGAGCTGACTATCTCATGGAGAGTCTCAAAATAGTAATTGTTCTCATGCAACCCATTAAAGAGTTGAATTTTCCCTTCTGAAAAAGTTGGAGATAGATGTAGAGAGAATTGTGACTGACTAAAAGTTTGCTGTCAGCTTGGTGGCAGGCTGGTTGTATCCAAGTGAGTCTTTTTTGTAGTAAAATGATCTTGCAGAAGATTTCAGAATCCCAGTAGGCATACAGATGCCAAAGGATGCCCTCAGAATTAAATAAAGCACAGATGACATACTCTGAAGAAATTACTTTTTAATTCTTTTCTGACTGACTTAAATGATTCAGAGTACCAACATGATTAAAGAGCAATAATAATTTTTTAGCAATTTTTCAAAATGTTTAGGTATGAGTACTTGAAGGTGTGAATAGTTACTATAATTTTCATGCATGTTTTTGTAGACAGCAAAAAACCCCCCGTAGTGTCAATATAATAATGTCAATTCACAGCTTTAACCTTAGATTGTATTGCATAAGTGAAACTGAAATAGGGTGAACAACTTGTTTAAGCTGTTTCTATTAAAAAAAAATAGGGCAAATCTGCTCTATTGTTGCAATCAGAATGAGCGAGTGTAAGCAATGTCAGGCTAAGTGATCGCACTTTTCATCCTAGACCGTGCTCAAGAAGCCTGCCTTTGTCTGTTGAAAAAAGATGATGTGCAAGTATCCTGCCAAGCTTCAGTTTGTGAAAACTAAATGAGGCTAAGAGCAGACCTTGCTAAGGAACCTGTATTTTATGCAGCTCTGAAATGATAAGCATTCTTACAGGGGTGTTACTACTTTTGTGATTAAGAAAAAACCAACAAAAAACAAAACAAAACAATAAAACTAAAACCAAATAAAAACTGACAAAAACAAACGAACACCCCAACCCTCCACCAAAATTATTTGGTCATGTAGGTCTTTCAGGAATGAAAAACAGCTTAGGATGTACTCTGCTCTGTAACAGTCTCCTTTATTCATCCCAGTGTAAATCTTTCAGCTTGAAATAGGCAACCAAATCGTTATCTTAACAGATATCATATTATCTGCAAGCAGATAATGTTTTATTGAATAAAATGTGGAATTGTGGATTTTCTTTTGATGAAAATGGAAAGCAATCTGCTAGATCAGTTAAAATTTGACTTCTTAATGTTATTCTAAAGAAATAAATATATGAATAAGTATAATAAAAATATTTTTGGACATTTGATTTGATAATTTAAAGATAAAATCTCTTTTCTTTCATAAATAAATATAAATTCTCTCTCCTCCCCCTTTTTCTTTCACAACTATTCATAGACTCATAGCATCATATAGTCACAGAATGTTTTGGGATGAAAGGGAGACTAAAAATAATTTAATTCACACCATTAATTGCTATCTGCCACTAGACTGACCTGTCCAATCTGGCC
This sequence comes from Donacobius atricapilla, assembly GCA_013397315.1. Classification (NCBI taxonomy): domain Eukaryota; kingdom Metazoa; phylum Chordata; class Aves; order Passeriformes; family Mimidae; genus Donacobius; species Donacobius atricapilla. Next base: position 158,255 of record WBMY01008619.1, read on the forward strand.
TTGAACAATTCCAGGAATGGGGACCATCCCTCAACCTCTCTAGGCATCCTTTGCTAGTGCCTCACTACCCTTTGAATAAAAAAATTCTTCCTAACATCCAATCTAATTCTTCCCTCTTTTACTTTAAAATCTCTCCCCCTTGCCTTGTCTGTAAATGTAAAAAGTTGCCCTAAATCTTTCCTATAAGATCCCTTTAAATGCTGAAAGGCCACTAATAAGAATTCTCTGGAGCCTTCTCTTCTCCAGTTTGAAGAACTCCAGCTCTCTCATCCTGTCTTCATAGGAGAGATGCTCCAGCCTTCTGACCATCTTCATGGCTTCCTCTGGACTCTCTCCAAGAGGTCTAGCTAGCTATGCCCTCCGTGTGCTGGGGACCCCGGAGCTGGATGCAGCGCTCCAGGTGTGGTCTTAACAGAGCAGAGCAGAGCAGAGAGGCAGAACCTCCTCCCTGGCCTTGCTGGCCACACTGCAGGATATGAATGGCTTTCTGGGCTGCAAGCACACCCTTGTTGGCTCATGTCCATTTTTCTGTCCTCTAAGTCCTTTTCTGAAGGCCTGCTTTCAATTAGCTATTTTTCAGTCATTTCTGCCATTGCTTTACCCAGGTGCAGCACCTTGGCCACGACCTTGTTGAACTTCATGGGTTTCCCATCATCATAGTTCTCAAGTTTGTCCGGGTCCCTCTGGATGGCATCCCATTCTTCAGGTGTGTCAACTGCACTACTCAGCTTGGTTTCATCTGTAGGCTTGCTGAGGTTGCACTTGATATCACTGTCTATGTCAGTGATGAAGGTATTAAAGAACATCAGTCTTAAAACAGAGCCCTGTGGGACAGAATAGTATAAAGTATTTATTAAAAAAAAATGAACCCCAAACCTCAACATTAAATGCAATAAAGATTAAAACTTGCTAAACATTTTTCGGTTGTTAGTTTGGTTGGTTGGTTTTTTTACAGAATGAAATGCAATCTGTTTAACCTAATTATCATTATTATTTCCCTTTCCTAAATCAGAAGCACTAGAGTATGGGGAGCAGTGGTTTGGTAAGAGAGAAATCTTAATTGATTTTGTGGCCTTTGACTCAAAGCAAGGACTTTCTGTTACTGTATGTAATGGGGAAAGGTGGGAGGAGAACACAAGTGACAAAAGTGGCTGAAGAAAGGAAAGCCAAGCTTACAGGCCCCATGGAGGTTGGTTTGCAAGCCTTGAGAGCTTGAGCAGCTGCAAGAGTACAGGCCTGCCAGGAAACTTTGTGTTGACAGAAGGATGGAAATTCATACAAATAAGCCTTTCTTGTCACAACTTAGCATTTGATAGATGAAAATTATGCTGATTTTATAGAATTAGACTGTCATTTTATGGGGAGAATTATTTAGAGCTGCTAGGTTATAATATTCAATCATGTGAGCGTAAGTAAAGGCTGACTTGAAAATCTTTACCTCTGAATCCTTGCTCTTCCTGCTGGCTTCCAGGAACACTGTGGCCTTCTTTGCATAACTCTTTCTGTGGCTGAATTACCTCTGCTTGTAACTGCTGGATTTCTGTAGTCTCCAACTCATAAGGTCATTGCCCATCATGGGGATGTAGATTTTACCTCTGTGCTAATATGAAATGTTAAACCAACTGGGCAAACTACTGTCTTGTGTTTTATGTTGAAAATTACTTTTATAGTTTCCTGTGTCTGCTTTACAGGATGGCACCTTGTAATCTTCTCTTTTTCTCTTCTGTTTGTACCTCCAACAACTGATATCTCCAACTAAAATGTACTCCATTTAATTTATGACAGCAGTGGTTTCAGGATGCAGGGATACTGTTGTACTGTACACTACAACATACTGTTTTTATGAGAGCCCTTACCTCAGAATGTTTCATTGTATGGAAAACAGGCTTTTTTTCCCTTTTCTGTTTAGGAAACTCTTTTTAAACAAACTTTGTTTTACCACTGTTCTTGATTTTAAATTAAGATTGATCTAAAAAGCTGATAAATCTAGAAGGGAAGGAATCTGTGTTTCAATTTTTTTGTTTCTTAGTTATGAATAAAGTGCAATTTATAGAAAGATGACATTTCAAAATACTATATGAAATGAAACTGGTTTTTTTGAGGTCAATAGACTTTGTTCATTATTGGCTATTTTAGTTTCAAAATTTTTTGATTCTATGTGGCATTTTATATCTGAAAAGACTGAAAAAGTCTGAAATGAAAGGGAGTTTTCAAAAATATTTTCTCATTTCTAAGATATTTTTTTTAGTTTCACATGATTTAACTTAGTTTAGCGAACAATACCATTTCTGATAGAAGTTTTTCACATAAGTTAACAGTCATATTTACCTTTCCTTTAAACAATGAAAAGACAGTTCAGTTCTAAAAGTTTAAAAAAATAGTTTCTCATCTTACAAAGTTTCCTACTTCATAAAATCCTAATCTAAATCTAATTCCATTATTTTGTGAGTCTGTACATGCCTCTTTTATTTTGCCTGTTTCCTATAATCTAAAAAGGAAAACTAAAGCAGTAGCAGAAGGGAAAATGTCACAGAAGGTGTACGGAAAGATTAGACATTGAAAATGGCTACTTGTCTTTTCAGTTTCTGTCATGTTTTCTTTTGAAATTTCTCATCTTCTTAAAATCTCAATAAGTGTCCAATTCTATTTTTCACTGCTTGAAAGTTTTCTGGCCTTCTTGGTTGTGCTGAACTTTTTGAGTGCTGAGGTAAGAATTTGGCAAACAAGGAATATTTCTCTTATTAATTCCTTACATTGAAAGAAAGCAAAATATATTCTAGCAACTCCTGTGTTTGCAATTTATCCAGTAAGTCTTAAATTTTCATCATGTTATTCCTCATGCACTGCCCTCTCTAACATCAAGAAGCTTTTGGGACACAAATAGGATTAATTTTATTTCTTTTGTCAAAGTTAAATCTATAGTTCCTGTTTTGACAAGAGCAAATTTAAAAAATAAAACATGGAATGTAAAAGTGCTGCAGGAAGTGCTTTCAGTTTGAAAAATAAATGTCACTGGTACACAGTCAAAATAATAGAAAATGCATTTGAGTTTGGTGCAGGGATAATGTATTATATTTGGGTTTGGGGTTTTTTTTTCAACAGAAAAATACATTTAATTTTCTCTTTTTTATTTCTAAGCAAAGGACCACTGGCCTTTGTAGAAAGTGGAAAATATACCAAGTGTCTATTTTGTCTATTTTTTTTCTGGCAAACAACAACTCTGTTGGAGCCCATACAGTATGGGAAGGGGAACAGCACCTTAAAAACTCTGAGGAAGTCATATTATTGGCAGTGTCCTTCAGGAATGCTTTTTATTTAGGTAAACTAGATGTGGAAAGGTTTTTTACACCATATTGGGAAGATTAATTTATATTATTCAGCTGCTAATATGTTTGGTGTTTTTCTGAGAATTTGCCATTCTTAGGCATGCAGGTAAGGAATAAACTTTCATTTTTCTTAGGTATATATAAACATATCTCTGTGTGTCTTACTATTTATGCATACATATACATATAGAATACAAAACAAAGGGATATTTGCTGTCCTGCATTTTTTGGCCTGAAGACCAAAGCAAATGAAGTTGTCATGAAAGCTTTGCTTTGGTATCATAAGAATGACTGAAAATTATATTATTTTTGAAATAAGTTGAAGAAACTTAGGGACCTGAGAGTTTTACCTTGATTTCCTAGGAGAAAAAAAGAAATCAATAGGAGCTTGTTAGGAGAAATTGTAATACTTGGCTTTGGCTTTGCTGTGGGATTTTTTTTTTTTTTTAAGTGGTTAAATGCTTTGCAGAACAAAAAAAGATGTGTGGGAGGTGAAACTTTGTTACCTCCCTTAGGCTCAAAGGCACATCAGCTCTGAAAGACAATTAAAAAGGAGTCTTAGATTTGCTGCAAATTCTTGAATAAACTAGTACTTTTCAAAATCAGATTGGTCACAGTTTAGTCTCTGTTTCAGAGACCCCAATAAATGGGAAATGTGAAATAATTCATCAGGGATGCTGTAAATTTTCCCATTACTCGCACAAGCAAACAAAATCTGAGTTTTAACATGGCATATAGTCCAGCTTCCTATACAAACTGATCATGAAAAGATATATTGTGCCCCATGCTGATCATGTATCTAAAAGCTTGCCCTAATTTTCCGAGTACTCTGCACACATGACCTCTGAAGCAGACCTCTTTAATTCATGTGTCTAACTACAAACTTAATGTCTTGTTTTACAATGCTGTTGCATTTTAATGACAGTCTCATCTCCTCTCTCTTCCCTTTGCTCTCTTCTAAATACTGTTTCTAAAATTCATGAAAAAACAGCAGCAAAGAGAGTGAGATAGGGAAGGTGTTTAATTAGTGAACAATAAAGGGGTGACTTTATTGATATGTTGCATGCTGAAATGCTAGTGTAGAATTTTGTTCTGAATTTTTATAACTTGGGCCAGCATGACAACTGAGATGTTGCGCAGTTGCTGACACTCATTTGTAGATTTATGGGAAAGTTAGCAATTCCCTGCACCTCAGGTTTTCTTATAAAATTGTAGTATGGTTATTTCTCAGTTATAGTAAAATATCAAAGTCTCTGTAACCTGTCTGAAAACTCTCATTTGCATAACAATTATTCAGCTTGTTTCTGAACAAGGGCTGAGTAAGTCAGTCTTTTTCATTGATTAGCTGAGAGCCATTGTAGCTACCTTATTAAGAAATAATCACAACAATTCTTTCTGCTCTGATTGTGTGCTGCTGCCCAGCCAGGCTGCCAACTACTGCTGCAGATGCTAACTAGTTAAATATTTAATTATAATTAGTGATGCTTGAATACCATAATGATGGCTAACACAGGTAACAGAGAGCTACAGCCTTTTTTATTGAGCTAGGAAGAGCCTTCAGAGGCATAGTACTTCATGGTTTTCAGGGGCAGTATGTATCCTAGAGAACTAGCTCATTCTGTGCTAATGACAAACTTGAACCTTGGAACCCTGTTTCTCCATTTTGTTTCTTGTGGGGACAGTAGATTTGTTTCTGCACCTTCCTTTAGAAACCTGATGATATTTACTCAAACAAAAGTAGAAGGATATCCCCCTTCTTCAGAATTATCAAAACATAGTTAGGGGTCTCAAGTATGTCACCTTAGTGCCAGTCCAGGTTTTGAACTGCTCAACAGAGATTCTATTTCACACACATCAGGAGAGGGGTGTGTCTGAGGGGCTCCTGTCTGATCTCCCTCTTCCTTTGATCCTCACCTGGAATTCTGTCTCTGGATCTGAACAAAGCTGGCAGGTAAATAGGTGGAAATACATCTGGTGGTTTAGCAGATGCTGAGAAACAGAAGAGTTGCAAGTGGTGAATCAATGGAAAATTTTCAGTCACAGGAGTCTGATGCATTTTGCTTTGAAAAAAACAAAGGAGTAGTAAAGCCAATAGTGGTTGATATAATCTAAAAAGTTCAACTTTATTCCATTTCTAAGTTGCAGGGTTTGGGTTTAAATGCTCTCTAATGCCACAAACCATATAAAAATGTGTATCAAAAGGGGTAAAACCAAAGAATTGTTTTTGTTCCTTTTGAAATGGAAAATAAGACTTTTCCTGGGGATAAAACCCTCCCAGGAATTTCAAAAGCTCTAACATCAGAGAAAATTTTAGGTAAAGTAAGGTTAAGTCATAAAAGCATTTCAGTTGGAATTTTCATAAGCAGTAAGATTTTATGGTCTTTTGTATCAGCAATTGCTTTTAACACCTTCTAACACTCAGAAAAGCAAATATTTGATTTTCTGGTGAATTAATTGTTCTCTTTATGTATCTGAATGATCTGTCATAACATTATGGGAAATAATTTTACAATTTCTATTAGAGAAATATAGAAGGCTGATTAGATTTGTAAAGAGTATTAGAGATATAAGGAAATTAATTTCCAGATACATTTTTAAAGCTCTCTGTGCAAACTGAGGGCTCTCTACTTACATATGAAAATTTTCCAGGTAACAGTCCTGTCACTGAACAAGATTTATTCATTAAAAAAACAAAAAGTTTGTTCATTAGGTTTATGATAAAGTGTGACCCCAAGCATTAAAATTTAGATCTTTATGTGAAAAAAAATCTATATAAATATTTTAAATGTCATAGGACAGCTCCTCTTTTTGTCTATCACATTAAAATGTTGTCTTTCAAACAAAGAATGTTTGAATATATTAAATGTTATTTAATATATTTAATATGTGTTGAGTATCTGCATGTGTATTACTATTTGGTTGCAATTCTTTTGAGTACAGAGTCTAACTTGTTTCTTGAAAGCCTTCTAAGGGTTTCACCCTTATTTGAATTTGAAGTCTACAGGGTTTCTGAAAAATCAAATACTTTATTTAGGAACACAGAATATAGACCCATATTTTGGGCTTCCATGTTAACAAATGTAGTAACTAATAAAAATAAAAAGAGACTAATTCATTTATAAGGAAGGAGTTAGGAATTTAATTGAAAAATGAACAATAGTCTTTTCTAAAAGCCTTTGAAAGTTTCCTAGTTGAAATTGAAGAGGATTTGAAAAACAAGAGGGTTTATTTTGGCTCACTTACTGCCCTAGTGTAAACAACAAAAGCTATCTTCAGGAAGAGACTTGGTCATAGTGCTTGTAGGTGCAGCTTTGAAATTCCAGGAAAACAGGAAGTACCTGCTACTAATGCATAGACCAAAGATTTACTCAGTGATGGCGGACCAGGGTGGGAGTACTTCAGCTATCAATAAATACACAAATCCATGAGTCCTGAGGCATTAACCTCACTTAAGTCTTCAGAAAAATAATAAAGCCCTGGAAGCCTGGAAACCATTTCCAAATACATGAAGGACAAGAAGGTGGCTGAGAGAAGTCAGTATGGATTTACAAAGGAGAAATCATGCTTAAGCAACCTGGTAGCTTTCTATAATGAGGCAACTGGCTTGGTGGAGGAGGGGAGCGTAGTGAATGTAGTTTACTTTGACGTTAAAACAGCTTTTCACATAAGCTGCAAAAATATCTCATAGAGAAACTGGTGAAGTTAGGTGGACAGTGAGATGGATCAAAAACTTGCAGAATGGCCAGGCCATTGAAACTGGTCACCCAGAGGGGTTGTGTAGTCTCTATCTGTAGAAAAACCTGTTTTGTCAATGAAGCTACAGCTGCTTCTTGTGGCTGACCCTGACTGAGCTGGGGATTTGGACCAGATGAACTCCAGAAGTCCCATCCAACCTCAACCTTAACCTCTGTGTTTCTGTGATTTCGCAATTAGAGGAAATACATAGTGGTTCACAGTTGACCACAGGTCAGAGGTTGCATGAAGGGAAACACATGTTTATTTCCACCAAATTATTAGCCTTCCTTTCAGCTTAGTCTTTGGCCCAGTACTCCATTTATACCAGGACAAAATGTGTGTCTCTGGGCTGTGTCCTCTAGGAAGGTTAATTCATTAATCTTAGGGAAATATTTGATTTAGGTTGCTCCAGACTAAATGTATCAGTCTTTCTACCTGGAGACCTGGAGGTATTTTTTTTAGTACAACAGGACAGTGCCCTTAGCGATTACAATATGTCTGATTGATTGGCTGCAATCTATAATACTGCAGGTATGACATTATCCTCTTGCCATAATGCTGTTCTTCCTGAGTTCAGCTGAGGTGCAATTTCATCAGGACTATTTCAGCACTTCATTTCACTGAGCTTAACCTTAAAAAGACATTATCGATTTCCTATCTAAACCGCAGTTTTGCAGACTGAAATAACTAGACAAATTTATGTTTATTATAAAAAAATAAAATATGCAATATATGCAATAAACAAGCTGCTCATTACATGTCTTGAGGTAAGTTACATAAATCATAAACCACCTAGCCACTGTACAGTTGCATTTTTACTGTAGCGTGGAAGGAGCTCAGACAAAAATAAAGGAAAAGCCTTGCTTAAACTGTGAAGAAAAAAGAAAACAATAAAATGGCCTTTTCTAAAGACTGAGGATGTTGACTGTAATAGTTCATGAAAATGTGTGCTTTCTTTTAATTAATACTCATTTAATTATTGAAATCATTCAATGCAGGGTGTTAAGAGTGAAACAGTAAGATGAAATGGATTCTATTCTGTCGAATCAGTGCTAACTGAAAATGGCTTATGACCCTTTATGGACATTTTTATTAAAAAAAAAAAAGTGGTTTTGAAATTGTAAGCTTACAAAGGTTGATGAGATTTTGCATTTCATATTTAAATTTATCTATTTCCTATATTTTCTCTGAATCTGTGAGATTGAGCATGTATGTTTGTATGACCAATGAAACAGACATAAAATATTATTTGCCTTTAATTTATTAAATCATAGCAGATACTTTTGTGAATGACATTATAAAAATATATTCATACTAATTAATAAAGATCCACGTGTGTACCAAATGGGGGAAAAAAAAAAAAATCAATGAGAAGAAGCCTCCAAGAATTTATGTTGCTGAATGTGTTACACAGATGATATGACCTTTTTTTTTTCTAAGACATTGTTTTTTTATCCTTTTAATTTGAAATTTAGAAAGGTAGGAAAGAATCTAAAAGGAAAATGATTTTCACCAATAAGATTTGCATTTATTTCTCTAGACAAGACAGATAGAGCTGCAGTAGTGAGTGCCACTGAAATGAGCCCTTTATTTCCTCCTGCACCACCTCATCTATTGTCTGTGCTTGGCTGTAATTGCTGAAATTCACAGCAGGCATCTGTTATAAAATTACTCAATTCATTACTCTTGAATTTGGGAAATGAACAATTGTACACAAGAGACATGAGGATTTATAAGGATGAAAGTGAGGCACATATATTATTTAATCTTTGTTTAGAATCTGTACACAAAATGTCTCCTGGCTGCTTTTAGCATCTCTGAGTTTAATCACTGACTTAGTTTGGGAGCACTTCCACACTGACTGGCGAATAGAGGGTTTTACTTGAGTGAAAGGTTTCTTGCTGAGAGACATACAGCTACTCACACACAGCTTTGATATTTGGTGAGTCTTCATGAAACACATCCGGTTCTGAAAAACAAAATACAAATGAGTATTACTTTGGCTGAATTTATTTGTAGATGGCTGTACTCTCTAGTAGAATAGCGGTTGCCAGTCTAACTAGAGACTGCCTTAGTTGTTCTAATGGCCTTATATTTCTATGCAGTAATGCTGGGCAGAACAAAGAAAACTTTTAAAGAATCAGTATAGAAACCCTAACATTACTATTTCTGATATTTTTAAATCCATGAAGGTTTTGTTTTGTTTTGTTTTGTTTTTTTTCTGTAGCTCATTGATGATCAGAAAAGAGTCATAGTCCTACCAGCAAATATAAGTAAGGTGAAAGCAAATCAAAATGAGTTGTGAAAAGAGATAAATTACCAAGCATAAGAGTTATTTTTCAGTGAGCATTGGAGAAAGCCCAGGATAAAGTTGGTGACTCCAGAATACTGAGAGGTCTGAGCTGATATTCTCACAGTTCAGAAAACTGATGGGTTATCTCTTACTCTTGTTGTCTCAGGGACTACCTGTTAAAATTGACAAGACTAATGGCTAGAAACCTGTTGGGCATAACTGCTGTCTGTTGTGTTTTCCTGAGATTGGTATCATCCTTTGAAGTTACAATAATTTATAGAAGTTGCAATAATTGTCAAGAGAAGAACCATATTTTCAATTTTAAATGTCTATAGGTTGTACGCCAAATTGATATTAAGCAATAATTGCACCATTATATACACAGTGCACAAACAAATGCCTGCAAGAACTTACTTCAAAATTTCTATCTTTGAGTTAGTTTTGTAATTCAGTACATTTTTTGATCCTTCTAACACCAGAAACTATAATAAATTATTTCAAATTTATTATATTCTGACCAATAGCAGAAAATATTTCAACAATGAGATCTTAACTAAAGTAAGACAGTGAAATCTGAAGTAATTGATAGAATTCTTGACAGGTTCAGAAAAACAGAAATATTCTAAGGATCAAGAAAATAATTTTACAAAGCACATTAAAATATACTCACATGCATTTCAATATCTCATGTTGCATACAAAATTATAAATATGTTTGAGCTTCTGCCCCAGATTTGTCAATTCTTGCTTTACATGTATTGCTAATGTGTTTTGATTTATTTGCCTTACCCTCCTTTCCCCAATTTCATATATTTATTCAAAAAGCATAGAGGGACAGTAGAATGAAGGATTGTTTCTTGATTGTCCATGCTTTAGCATTGACATTGACAGATTCCTAGCAAAAATGAAAATGTTTGTAATTTATCAAAAATAAAGATTCTAAATCATTGACAAAGTAGGTATAAATTCAACATAGAACTTTTCTGAGTCAAACATGACTCAAGACAGAATAAAAATTAAATGGATGACACTACATCATCTGACCATATTTGCAAAGGAAACTTTGTTCTATTTGGAAACAGTTTGTTTCTTTATTTTAACTGATGAGTAAACTGTAGAGCTGCATTATGTTTTTACAGAGTAGTACTGGTCTGGATTTGAATCTCAGCAAAATAAACTTTAATTATTAATGTGGAGTGAAATTTCATTCTATCTGAGTTAGCTTTCAAGAGTTCAATGAACCACAGAGTTGTGCATTTACTGATGTGTTTACATTTTATAATGAAAATTTCAGTCCTCTTTGTCTTTTTCTTGTTTTTTTNTGCAGCGTTTTTTTTTTTTTTTTTTTTTTACAATTATTTCCCTCATATTCTTAGGCATTTTTGGGAATTAGAAGTGATAATATCCCAGGTAGAGGATGATGGCGCAGTCATAAATGATCTCCTGTAGGTATTGCTATTGATGACAAAGCTGACACAATATGTATAAATAGTTGCATCCAGAACTAGTTAATTATTTTGCACTCAGAATGTTTTTACATTGGTCTTCATTAGTTTTTCTGTAAGCCTCAGCAATGTAGAGCTACACTGTTTTTGGAAGAATATAGCATTTGATTTTGTTATGTTACCAAACTCCCTAAAGTCATCACTTTTTTATATGCTAGAAAGCAAATTATTAAAGCATATCTGTGAAGCTATAATAATTTTATTATTGTAAGGCTTAGAAATGCCAGACGTAATTAGACTCCTCTTCAATGTTAGGCATTTCATAAACATATTTCCTGGGTATTGATAGAGCATATCACAAGTTTTTTGTGCTGTAATGTATTTTTATGGCAACCTCCCTATGAATGTGCTTACAAGCACAGTCACACTCAGAGATGGGGACCATCATTCTCATCTCACTTTGGTTTTATGCCAATTAAAACTCAACAGTGCAGTCCAGATTCATAGATGGTATTACTCTGTAGGCACAACTAACATCAGAATTGATCTCATAACTATACAAAATACATCTCTGCAGAAAACAATTGAATAGGAAGTGGCTTTGGCAGTCAAATCCAAAAATCATAGCCTTAATCAAACTGATATTATTCTTGCAAAGTCTAATTATTAGTAACTTTATAACAGGCAAAATATTTTACATGAAATAAAAGGATTTGGGGGCTTTTGTAATAGAATTTAACAAAACCCAGCGAAAGTCACTTTATTGCCGGGGAAATACTTCCATCTGATTGTTGTTTAGTAGTCTACAGAGTACAGTTCTTGTCCATGTGATGACATATATCTTCCAGAAATACCACACTTCAGCTTCCATATGTGTATTTTCTAGATATATTTCTCACATTCAATCACAATGCTCTCGTCATTAATCTACAGAATATTTGGGTTTAGCTTAGATGATTTGGTTTCTGTGCCCCTCTTAATCAGCAACTTCATATAAAAAACCTCTGAAGTAATAGGACTGAGATTCAGATTTTCAACTTTGTGAGAATTCAATCTAAACAGCCAGAGAGCCAGCCTAGGCTTCTGTACTGGTTTTGCCTGGGACAGAGTTAATTCTCNTTAATGATAATTGCTTTTTTAAACTGTTCTTATCTGAAACCACAAGTTTTCCCACTTTTATTCTTCCAGTTCTCTTGCCTCCATCCTCCTGGCTGAGGGAGTGAGTGAGCAGCTGTGTGGTGCTTCATTGCTGACAGATGTTAAACTAGGACAGTTTATGCAGCTTATTGAATCTCACACAAAGGGAGATAAAGGAATAACTTGTTTGGATCATGTTAAAACTCCNGTTTAGCTTAGATGATTTGGTTTCTGTGCCCCTCTTAATCAGCAACTTCATATAAAAAACCTCTGAAGTAATAGGACTGAGATTCAGATTTTCAACTTTGTGAGAATTCAATCTAAACAGCCAGAGAGCCAGCCTAGGCTTCTGTACTGGTTTTGCCTGGGACAGAGTTAATTCTCTTCACAGTTGGTATGGGGCAGTGTTTTTTGATTTGTGCTGGAAACAGCACTGATAACACAGGGATATGTTATTGATCTCTGATCCACGCTTACACAGAGTCAAGGTCTTTTCTGCTTCTCACACCAACCCATCAGCATGAATGTGGGGATGCACAAGAATCTGGAAGGGGACACAGCCAGGAGAATTGATCCCAAATGACCAAAGAAATTTTTCATAACAAATGAAGTCATGGACAGCAATAAAGTAGAGGGGAGGTTGGGAGCTGCTGCTTGGGGACTGGCTGGGCATTGATTCACTGGTGGTGCCCAATTATTTTAATTTGTATTTTTTGTGGTTTATTTCTCTACATTATTTTACATTTCGTAGCAATATTATTATTATATTATTA
>WBMY01008619.1:172415-229745 GCA_013397315.1 Donacobius atricapilla
TTTAAAGATATCCACCTAAATAATTTGTCTTAAACTCAGAGAAAGATTTACCATATCCTTTTACCTATTCTTTAACCAGATGATATATAATCTCAAATACTTCGGCAGTTAATTTTAATAGATATCAAAAACATGAACTTGTTTTTCCTGTTGTTTTATTTCCTTATTGTAAGATATTGCAGAGAAACAAGATTACATGGTCAGCTATTACAGCATATCCATAGTTATAGATGTTATCTGACTTTCCTGCTGGCATGATCAACCATCTTACAGTACTGCCAAGCTTTTTCAAACCTCTTTATGGGTAGGAAGATGATTTCTCTACATTAGATCTTATTTCACATGAGCTAAAGCATTCTCTGTGCTGATAGATTTATGGTTAAGGTGTCTGCAGAAATGTTCCCACCATCGGTGCATAATGGATACTTTGTCAGTAAGCAATTTGCCTCCATTCATGGAGGTTCAATTACCAGCCTTGCTGGGCTGATGACATTTTTGAGTGCATCATGGAGCATTAGTGTTTCCTGCATGTCTGTGTGTGACACTAGTGCATCTGTGGTCTGATCCAGGTAGATACATCATACAGGTCTGCACTGGTTTTGGCTGGGATAGAATTAATTTTCTTCATCATAGCCAGTATGGGGCTGTGTTCTGAATTTTCCTGAGAACAGTATAGATAACATGGGGACGTTTTAGCTATTGCTGAGCCATGGTTAAGTAAGTCAAGGCCTTTTCTGCACCTCACCCCACCTCACCAGCGAGGAGGCTGAGGGTGCGCAAGAAAATGGGAGGGGAGACAGCCAGGACAGCTGATCCAAGTAGACTAAAGGAATATTCCAGACCATATGGCATCATGGTCAGCATATAGAGCTAGGGGGCAGGGGAGAAAAAGAAGAAAAGTTGGAATGTTTGGAGTGATGGCATTTGTATTCCCAAGTCACCACTATGTATTACAGAGCTGTGCTTTCCTGAGGATGACTGAAAATCTGCAGCCAATGGGAAAGGAGTAAATTAACTAATTATTTTCCTTTCCTTGCATCTGCTGCTTTTGCTTTCTATTAAACTGTATTTAGTTCAACCCATGAGTTTTCTCACTTTTATCTTTTTGATTTTCTCCCTCATCCCACTGGGTGTGAGTGAGCAGCTGGGCGGGGCTGAGTTGCTGGCTGGGATTAGACCATGACTAGATCAAAGATCATTTAGAGTTTCTTTTCAGATACTTGAGGCCTTATGTGCATGCTGGTGATTGCAGAGGATCAATGGCTGTTCTCTCTACAAGGGATAACCTTTGCCAAGATTGGTGAGGTGATCTGTGTCTGCAGTATCATGACTACCATTGATTAATAATTGTTGCAGCAGCAATGGCATGCATCAATTTCATATTCCAAAAGCATTTCTTCTCTCAGGCTCTTTAGATTAATGGTAGTATAGTCCAGGTCAGAATCAAAATTCTTGCAGGAGCACTATTTTTATACTGTATTTTGTTATTCCCAATAAATAATTTTAGTAGTGATATTTTATTCATCATTTGCATTTCATGAGTTTCTAAGCCTGCAGTTTGCAGGACAAAGTAAATATGAACAAGATTTCTTAATAATCATGTCTTAACAGACTGTCCATGATTACTGCTGGGTCATTTATTTCCCTTTATCAAACTGAGGAAATGAATTAATGTAATTTCAGGTTATAAAAGCATGTGTGGGGCTAAATTCATACAGGGTCTCCCTTTGTAGCTCTCTTTATGGGTTAATTAGATCATGCATAATGGTACTTAAATCCATATAAGATAGTTTGAAGAAATCAGTAGCAACAGCTAATACTGAAAAAAAACCCAAGATCTAAGAAAAATCTGACCATCTGTACTTTGTAATATATAGGAAAGAGATACCATGAGGGTGCATGTCTGTTCACAACTATCTCACTGGGTAAGTATTTCTTTATGAGCATCACTGGAAATAATACCCAAAAACTTTAGGAAATATAGTACCTTCCTTATGGTTAATTGTTCGGATTGGATTTCTAAATCTTTGTATCCTAGCTGTCTTAGTAGTTTTCTTATCAGAGGTACATAATGGACCAATGAGTATTTGACCGTATACAAGCACTAAGACAGGTTTTGACATCCATATCTTAAAAAGAAAATGCAAAACAATAAGCACAAACTAAAAGAAATATGTGTATATAGCCTTTGAAATCCTGTACAAGTTCCAATGGTGCTATAAAATATATTCTATCAGACCAAGCCTCCTCCAAAGCCAGCAATGAAATTATGGGGAAGAAGAAGCTACTGGGGAAGAACGTTCTGCCTCAGTTTCTTACAGCATTAATGTTACAGAACAGCAAGTTGGAGTGATTGTTTCAAGTGCCAAAGTATGAGAGTCTCAATTATTTGCCTTTCTGAGCTTTAAATAAATTAATTAATTTAAAAAAAAAAAAAAAAAGAAGAAATTCTTCATGTAGAACTGTTATGTAGCTGATGAGGGCATCTGTGCTACAGTCCTGTACTTCAACATCTATTAGCCTCCCATTTTTCTCTGACCCTCCCATTCATCATCTTTTTGAAGCTGTAGGAAATGAAGCAAGCCCTGGCATTGCTCCTTCCTGACTCTGCAGTAGGCATTCCAGGAGGCTGTGTGGGAGACCAACGGAGAAGGGGTTAAAGTGCTCTGTGACTTGCACTTAGTTACTAACCTTCCAGCCAAGGGGGAATTGCTCTCCTTTCATTGAAGTCTTTCAACCTCTTTGCTTTACTTTTGGTGCTGTATAACATTTTAAAAGCACCCTGACTGACAGACATGGCCAGAGGCAGAGCTCTGCTGGGAGAACTGCAACGTACAGAGTCTTCTCAGCAAAGAGAAGCAGTACGGCAATTAAATTCATTACAACATGATTTTGGCATTTCTGAAGCAGTGTAGACCATCCCACCCTCTTTTTTATATTTGTTTCCACCCCCCATCCATGTCTGGGCAATTCAAAGGGATATGTTGAGTTGAATGGTTTTATTTTTAGCTATGTTTCATGATTACTATGATTTTGCCATAAAAACAAGGCACGCATTCTGCAACCATGGATAAGGAGAGGCAAAAGTTTGGAAATCTTGGAACTGAATTATGGATGAATGTAGTCTGAATCTGAAGTTATATGCAACTGAATGCATTTAAAAGAGAAGCAGGAAGCGACATGTGAATTGTTCACTAAAAAATAAATTCATACCAAATATATGGAATGCAGAACTTTGTTGCGGCTGGGTCCTGTCTTAAAGTTTCTTTTCTGGAATAAAATCCATTGACTGCAAATGATTGTACAAGAAGTTTTTACCCATTGCATGAAAAAATATTTTGCTGTAGATGAAAAACTTTGAAATGTTTAGAACATAACTTAGACAATCTTTTATTTAAAGGTTTCTGAGCAGATGGGAGTTCTTTCCTCACCTTTTATCTTTTCAGAAGGTAGAATTAAAACACTCAGTAGATACCTTTTCACCAGGTTTTTTACTTTCTTTTTTTAAGACCTAAAACATAGCCTTTTAAATCAGAACAGAAAATCTCACCCTAAATTTAGCATAGGAAATGCAGTTATTCTTCTAGGGTTTTTTTTTTTCTTTTTTAAGACTTGTTAAGTTTTCCAAGTTCCTGATTATAAATCCTTTCTATTTAAATACTTCAACATGTACCTAAGAAATAAGAATTTCTATGTTATTTATTGTTACAGATAGTAATAATATTATTCATAAAGAAAATATAACCTTTGGCAGTATTTGAAAAGGAAAAATATATATGGTTAAGTACTTTATTAGTCTTCTTTTTTGAGGCCCGTATCATGTCATTGATTTTCAAGCAGAACGCTATTGATTTCCTAGAAACCTATGCTTAAAAATCAATGACACAATATGACCCTAATAGAGTGGTGAATTCCGTAGTGCTATAAATTGTACTTTTGTTTTTAAAATGTAAAATGCATCTATCTTAAGCCCTACAGGCAGTTATTTTTTATACCTGGCAACCAGCACACTGTCGAGAAGACTTCAAGAAGCTTTTCTGGCAGAGAAAGCAAGCAAAAGATTCCTGTTCTAGACAGTAGGGTGAAAGAGTGGATCCCCTATTCTCCAGTATTTTGTTTGTAAATCTGGAGTAAATATTTTTGATATCACTGGTGGGAAGCAGTTTTGTTTGATAACTGTTCCTAAAGCAAAGGCTACAGCCCTCTCTCAGACAGACATAAAGGTAATGTTAAGCAGAGCAAGGATGAAGTATTCCTGTGATAACTGTACAATGTTCTAGAGCAGCTCAATGCTAAAATGAAAATAGCAATCTCTTTTAAACTGTGATTATTAATCTCTTTCTCTGTCTCTAGAAACTAACTAGGTGTGAGAATTTTGATGAATGCTTCAGTGTAATCCTATGTAATTTGATGTTGCATGTAAATCTCTTTTATAGGTCCCTATAGATGGAATTTATTGCAGCAAATACCTTGTCATCCGAAGGATTAATGCCTACATTAACATTTCTGCAATAAAATCAGAAGCTAAGTGGTGAAGGCCACAGACACCTCAAACCTGGATTCCTCTGCTCTGCATTAAGTGCTGGAGTTTTTATTACTTGCGGTAGGGAAGTCATTGCCAATGCTCACAAGGAACTGCTTATCCCTGCTTCTCTGGGTCCTGTTTGATGGAGGTCTCCTAACACCACTGCATCCACAACCGCAAGGAATTTTAGAAGCACAGCCAAGAGAAAATGTTGTCCCAGTGCCAGGGAGGAGATCATCTGCCCAGCGAGTCAAACGAGGCTGGGTGTGGAATCAATTTTTTGTGCTGGAGGAGTACATGGGCTCTGAACCTCAGTATGTGGGAAAGGTAATTTTTTATTATTTCTTTAAAAGTTCAAATAATTTAGACAAGTAGTATAATATATTATAAATGTGTACCTGTTTCTGGTGGGACAAATCTTCCTCAGCTGGCAGTAGTTCTATCTGCTCATTTTTTCCATCTAGCCTTTCCTGTAGTGACTATATACTTTCTGTCTTTGTATGTTTGTCTTATTTCCCCATTATTGCTTTTGAAATTAAACAAAAACGACAACAACAACAATAAAAACAAACACAGTAAGAGAGTTCTGATATAAGTCAGTGTTTCACAACTAATTTTAATTGAGACTACTGTAATAGCATATTTGATTTTTAGCAACAAACATTGTTCTTATATCAAGAGATAAGGTATAAACCTTAAATCCCAAACCCAGGATGCACAGTCATTCCTGTGATTGATATGGTTATTCCAAGTAAATTTTCAGCTCATGAAGTCACATCTGGTTTTGGTCTGTTGTCTTGTGTGTTAGAACCATTTACTTTTATTTCTGATTGTTTAGATTGTTTTCAAGTATTTCTAATATGTTTTATTGCTTCATAATTCAAATTCCTGCACTATAGCTTTTATAATGTGTGTAGCCATGCACAATCATACCTGCAGAGAATTTTTGCAATTTCCTCTCTCATTACATGTCCCCTGTTTTTCTAAGACAGAATAAGTAATTGACAGAAAAGTGTTCAAGGGGTGTGAGGGTGGTGAATTTAAATAATGGAGTTTTCAGACAGGGAAGCTGAAAAGGACACCTGAAGAAAATCTTAGCAGAGTGTATAATTGGATGTTGTGTGTACTTTTCAGTTTAAGTAAAGGACCTTACTCAGTGAGAATAACAAGTTGGGAATTTGTTTCCTGGATCCCCAAATGCCACTTCCTTGTACAGTAAGGTTTCAAATTCACCCACTGTAAAAAGAGTCAGCATGCGTCAGTTTTTACTTTTATACCATTGTGAACCGTTTTTTTTTTCCTTCGTTTAGTGTACCAGCAGGAATTTTTTTTTCCTAAATATAAATAAATAAACAGAAAATAATTTTTGCCTCCAACTCTTCCACAAAACTATTCTGAGGATGTATAAATAAAATGCTAGATTATTTAGCAAAGCAGCCAAAAAATATACTTGGATATTGCATGTGAAGACATTTGTGTTAAACCCTAAAATATATTGGCCAAAGCAATTTGCAAAGCAGTGTGTTTGTATCACAAAGTTAATACAATGAGCTTGTAACTCTGAAGAAAGGGGGATCACATAATGAAAAAAATAATATTTTTGATATCCAGTTACTCCAAATTACACTTTCTCCAATACATACCTTTGTTCTGGCACCTCACTGAAGATGCCAACAAGGACTCTCATCGCATCGATGCTGTAACATAGGCAATGTGATTGCTGAGCCTTTAATGTCAGAAGACAGAGAAATTACTGTTGTACCACTATGTTTTCGTTAGTCTTTATTCCTTTGTATAAGTTTTTCTTGGTAGTCATTTAAGGTCAGTTCTAAACTGCCAAAATAATATTAATTTTGCACAAAAATGGACTATTATCAATATACTGATGAATCAGCTTCTTCCTTTGTCCTGTTTTTGCTCCACTGACATTAAGTTTATAAGCAACTTTAGAACTAATGGGATATTTTCATTAAGAGTAACACTTACAACAGATTTACCTGGAATATTTTTACCTCTAAGACTTTTTTGAACTGTTACACATTGTGGGACACTTTTCAAGTATGAGGAAAGTTAAAAAGTCAGACTCCTTTTTGCGTCAAAACACCTGCTTCTGGAATAGAGCAATTAATTCTAGGTAATAACTTTTATCAACAATGTTTATTTTGATGTTTATCACAACTTGTTTTATCTATATGAACTCTTTGCTTTAATATATCTGAAAAAAACCAGCAAAACCTGCCAGTCTTTGTATGTCATCCTTGCTAAATCTTACAAAACCAAAACACAAACAAATAAACAAAATCCAGATGGAGACGTTGGTGTTCTTCCCTTATTTTCCACAAAGATCTCAATGGAAGTATAACACTGAAAGAGAGAAGTTCCTGAGAGAAATTGTGCTTTTGAACCGAAAATAGCAAAAGCTGAGCTTCATATAAATTCAAACCATTGTCAATGTACTAAAATATACCCACCAGTCTCTAATCAATATCTTTAGATCTTATGCAATGTTAAAAATCACATAAAATTTTTAAGGTGTTAAATGCAGTTGAGTTCTGGATTGGTTGCAGAACTAAATATACCAAAATTAAACATTTCTTCCAAAAGCATATGTTTTCTATTTAATTTTTTTTACAATGCTACTGCTCTATCTTTTAAAGTCGTAAAAAGTATATTATAAAGCCATGATATCAGGACACCTGTGCATAGGCATTTATATTACTTATTATAGAACTGCTGCACTAATAATGTCACAGTAATTTATAAATAGGAGTTTAATGTATCTAATTAATCAGCTGACAGTTTCACTTAACAAATGAGGGTGACTAGCTAATATTGCAAACCTTCTATAAGAGAATTCAGATTTACAGCAATGTCTTCTGTTATTGGCCAGTGCACATAATTTCTTTCATGTCTGTTTTTAGACAAATGTCTCCAGAAATGTCTGATTGTAAATCAAAATGTAGTTTACAAACTGTTGAGGATTAGTCTAGCTTACAGGTTGTGAATTTGAAATAGCATTTGAAACTTACACATTAAAAGCATTTAACCTGATTATTAAAGTTTGGGAATCTGGTCGTGTAATCCGGAAGAGGAATAAAAATCCATCATATTGATAAATAAAAGATAACCCTCTTTGCTCAACATTCATTTGGCAGATCCAGTCTAAAAAGTAAAACTGGAGTGTGGTATTACCATGTGACCCATGAAAATGGACAGGGTGCCAGAGTAAAATAAGCCTTGCTCATTTACTTTGCACTGCTTTACTAGTTTTCCTGGTGCTGTGAAGCTCCAGAAGACAAAGCAAAAAACAGCACATGTGTTAATGAAGACAAAATATTTCATCTTTTTTTTTTTAATGCAAAAGCTCCCATCTCAGTGATGGTGACAGAAGTCATCAGAGGATCAGGTCTTCAAGCATGAACAAGTCCCAGCACAATTTATACCCACAAACAAGGTAGCAGTTTTAATTGCCCTCATGCAAGAATAGCGGAAGAGGGTGCAGCCCCACCAGAACGCTATAAATATGTCTGTAACCTTTCTTTATTTCTGTATTTCAACAGTGAGATGAAGAGGCAGCAAAATAAACTGGAAGTTCAAGAGAACAATATGGTCAAGATAATACTAGCAAAGATTTTAGTAGTGCTGCGTGTGGCATCTTCCCTTTGTATGTGTCTTTGCATTCCAAGTGTGTAAATGCATTGTATCTTTCTCTGTTGTACACCTGCACAATTGCTTCCAATGAGAATTTTTTTTCTGTCTGTCCTCAAGTTTGCAGAGATAGGCATATGGTAGCTTGTACTGGATGCAGACTGGGTGCATAGGAGAAGATTGCAATGTCCTCTTCAATGTAATGGCCATTTCTCTTCTATTTTCCGGTGTAGGAAAAAAATCCTAGAACATCAGCTTAACAGATTTTTTTTTTCCCCATGAATAACCTATGTTTTACAACAATTTGTTCTTTAAACTTCTGTCACATTAATGCATGCTCACATACAAACTACTACAGATATTTTTTGTTAAGAAAAGGATGCTGAAAAATTTAATATTCACGACTGCTCTATGGCAATACAGTGTAATGTAACAATATGGTATTTTTCATCTGACTCAGCCCTGAGAAAGCCTCATTGTCTTCAAAGGTTTGCCTTTCAAGGCAGAAAGAGTGCTGATTTGGAGGAAGCAGAGCTCTATATCTGTGAGCAGAACAGCATGCATTTTTGAAACTTTATAATTTATCCTCTGCATCTGAAATATGAACATAAATTCATTTATGCATTTTAAATGAATAATTTTTAATATGATGGAATTAATGTTGACCACCTTCCATCAGGCTTAAATCAACATGCACCTCTGAATACACATTCTCTTTTTACAGTTATTTTACCTCTTGGGTGAGTGTCTAGATGACAGGGCAGTCTGTCAAGGAAATTTTGCACTGCTTGTTTTGAATCTTACAATTTTACAGTGCAATGGCTATTATTTTGGCATTATTCATAAGGACTGAGTTAACTTGAAAGAAAAAAAAAATTAAGGAAAAGAAATACGTGTAGTGAATTTGAAAGATACTGCCCTTTGAAGGAAAAAGAAAAGCTTAAATCTATTCGTAAATGAACCCTGATTAAACTTATCTTTTTTTTAAGTTGTATTTCTACAACAAAATTACTAGATCTCTAGTAAAGATGATCACAATAATATTTCATTTAAAGTTGTCAAAAGGGTTTTTGTAATTTATCAGATTCCATTCCCACAACTGAAGTAACAATATTAAAGATAGCCGTGTATTATTTCCATTAGACATTTGCACAGTGCCATCATCAAGGAGATGAAAATTGTTTCAGGGACTGCTGCTAGTAATGTATTAATTGACTCCCATGATGCAGGACATCACAGTTACTCATTTCTGGATGATTTTAATATGAAAGATATGCTATGTATAAGAATGAGCTTGTTCAGTATGTCGAACATATACGCACCTCTGTCTGCTGACTTCAAAGTGTAATCTTTTTGGGCCTTAGTGGTCTTTAGATAGTAATTTAAAGAGCAATCAGGCATGATCACGTTAACCTGGCTTACTAAATTTGCTTACAGAGTTAATGCCATGCACATATTCAAGCAAAAGCACTGTCACAATTTATTACAGACAAGGAAATGGATGAGGAGAAATAAAATGGTAAAAAAGGTGTATGAGGAATCAGAACTGGTATTAGAATTCTGGATTTCTTTTCTTGCTCTGTTGAGCTGAGACCTTTGTCTCTCCCACTTATGTCTGTCTGGTGAAAAAAAACATGATGACTTTAAAAGCTTTGCATCCTGTATATTGCATAGAGTATGTAAGACACAAAGTAATTTTGACAGCTGCACGTAAAAGTGTGAGAAGGAAATGGAACCATAGAAACACAGAGCCCCCATGAGCAAGTCAGACTTGTATTTAATGTTTACTCCTGAAAGCTTACCTTTTTACAAGGTGTACAAAGACATACAGCAGAGATGAATAACTTGCAACAGAAGGTTTATTATTGATCTAGTGGCTTTATTTTTTTTATTGATTTGTTTAAGTAGCTCATAGAAGGAAAATCAGGAGCGTAGTAGCAGTAAGACCACTGGCCTTTGGTCCTTACATTGATGAAAATTATATGAGGTATTTGGAGCTGAATAAAAAGGAGGACTGTGTTTTCACTGATTGCGTGAGAGGAGAAAAAGTGAGCTCAGGACAAGGAGAAATCAAAATGAAAAGGAAAGATCAACTTCTTGAGCTGTCACCCAAATTTTAAAGGATGTAGAAGGTTGAGGTTATTGTTCTGAACAGCTCAGGAAGTCACAGACTGGAAGATTTCAAACTCTAAAATTTAGCAGGCTGTATTATGCAAGAATTCCATGATCACTTGTAGAGGATTCAGAGCCTGTGGAAATGGTCCCGTTAGAATGAATAACTGGGTCTCACAAGACCTCTGAACACAGCTGAGTGTATGGTGCTAATGGTGCTTGTGTGTGTCTGAAATTTATGTTGCCAACACAGATGGAGAAATACAAATGAGCTTGTCGAAATTAAACTGCTAAAGAAAAATCTTATACCTATTTTAGTTTAATTTGGAATGCTTCTGTATAATGGCTTTCTTTGGGCAGGAAGTTTATTTAAACAGGGAAATATGGGCAAAAATAGTTTAAAATATATTTAGAAATTCTTCACAGGACTTAAGAACAGACAAACCAAAACATAGTCCCCTTTTTTAATCCAAGAAAATTTGAAGATTTTAAATTTGTTTAATCTAAATACGGGGTTTGGCTGAGAATTTCTGATTCCCCTGGTAGACATTGTGTTATTCATAGTCAGATCAGACATGGGCATGTGCTCTGTATGTCAGCAGTGCAAGCTGAATATATAACAAGTGAAACATTAGACCATCAATTAAAATTCAGCTGGGATCATGAGATCTCCTTTCTGGAAGATCATCAGAATGCCAAGTAATAAATAAAATAGCATTTTCCAGACAGCAAAATGTGAGGAAATATTAAATAACTGTAGCCATTCCTGTATCTGGATAAGAATGTGCAAACCAAAATAAAGAGGTTCAGAAATGGAAAAAAAAAAAATGGTTGCTGCAATTTACAAGCTGTTTAAAAAAAAAGGGATAGCATAGTGCCTCACTTAAACATGCTACAAAAGTATAAATTTTCAGTAGGAAAACAAAAATTTACAGAAATATTAAAGAATTGCTAAGTTACTAGAGGCTAGACTAAAGTTCGGGATTTCATATGTGAATGGATTACTTTTTTTCACAATATGGACTTTGTTTCCTTTGCTCATTGTAGAGGGATGCGGATTAGACATTAAACAGTAATTGGAAAAAAAAAATAACTGAAAATTTCAGAAATATATAAAATTTATAATTCTACTTAAATAGCTGTCCAAATATGCGTATTTATATAATTTTGGATATTTATACAGTTTTCAGTGAAGAGCTGCACTGTGGAGAGTGACCTGGACGTCCTGGTCGATGGCAAGTTGAATCTGAGTCAGCAGTGCCCTGGCAGCCAGGAGGGCCAAGCCTGTCCTGGGGTGCATCAGGCACAGCACGGCCAGCCAGGCAAGGGAGGGGATTGTCCTGCTCTGCTCTGAGCTGGGGTAACCTCACCTCGAGTGCTGGGGGCAGGTTTGGGGGCCACAATGTAAGAAAGGCATTAAACTATTAGGGAGTGTCCAAAGAAAGGCCACAAGGATGGCAAAGGCCATGTGGGAAAGTCGTCTGAGGAGCAGCTGAGGTCACTCAGTCTGTTCAGCCTGGAAAAGAGGAGAGGACAGACATCTCATGGCAGTTACAACTTCTTTGTAAGGGGAACCAGAGGGGCAGACATTGATCTCTTCTGTGGTGACCAGTGACAGGACCCAAGGGAAGGGCCTGAAGTTGTGTCAGGGGAGGTTTAGGCCGGAGATTACAAAAGTTTTTCACCCAGAGGGTGGTTGGGCACTGGAACAGGTTGCCCAGGGGAGTGGTCACAGCATCAGCCTGTCAGAGTTCAAGAAGCGTTTGGACAGTCCTCTCAGGCACATGATTTGACTCTTGAAGCTGTTCTGTGCAGGCATGGTCTTAAAGTTCCTTGTGGATCCCTTCCAACTCAGAATATGCTGTGATTCTGTAATGAAAATTGTTTCAATAAAATGCAAATTTTTGAAAACATAGCATGAAAAATCACCACTGAAATTCAAAACCAAAGTATGAACATGGAATAGAATGTAACAAAATTAAAATTTAAATTAATTTTTTCAAACAAAATTATAAATATCCTGAAATAAAAAACCTAAACAAAACCAAACAAACCACCAAAACCCAACACAAACAAACCAAAAAAAACCAAAAACAAAACCCCAAAACCCACAAAACAAACCCCAAACCCCACAGCTAAAATCAATCAATCATTAATAAAGCATGCTTCATAAGAAAAAGAAAGAATAATTTCCTATCAGCTCTCCAGCACCAACATATGGGAGAGGCTAACAAGTTAGAAGGCTATCTCATCTTCAGTCACTTGCAATATCGTTGTATGCAAGTCATAAACAGAAATGATTGGGATTGACAGTCTTGTCAAGTACTGCCATTACATGGTATGGTTTGTGATTAAGGGCGCTGAAAGTGTTTTAACAGCAGACCTCCTAAAGTGCAAAAACTCCTGTTCTTCTGAAGGTGATATATCAAACCACAATTTCTGTTATATAAGATAGAAAGCCATGGACTTGGAGCGAATATTGGTTTTATGGCAGTGAAAATTTCCATCTCTCTTGGCAACACTTCATCTCCCACAGGCGCTACATAACCTGTCTCTCCCTCTAGAGATAACCACCCCTAATTCTTTTTTCTGTCTCCCTGTATCTGATATCCACTCTGATGCAAAAGTTACAATCACCTTACTTCTTGCATAGGATCTGTTATGTATCTATACATATACATCTATATGTATCCTATTGAATTCTGAGGAATTAACCCAGTTAACAGCAGATTTGAACTCCACAGCTTCTCTTCCAGTTTCAAATACACCTTGTGTACCCAAAAACTTGCTTATATTTTCCATATGTGTTGGTGAAATCAACTGTCTTTCGTAAATGAACTTTGTCTTTATTACATAATAATTATTTCATAAAACCGAGTAGATTATTTAATATTTTTATTATTTTACTTTATCTTTTATATTATTTTATTATTTTTTATATTTTTCTACCTAGGGCAAAAAAGCAGAAAAATCAACATGAAATTAAAAAAAGGTGTTAACAAAGAAAAGTGGAATGGGGCAGGATTTAAACTGAGGACATAATACATAAAAATAACCAAATATTATTTAGATGCCCTAGTAGTGGAAAATAATTTTGTAACAGTAACGCTATGGCATAGTTTTCTCTCTGTTGTCACTTGCTTACCAGTTAGTCCATCTAAATGGAGATAATAAAATAATCCAATAACCTTGTACAGGCATTTGCAGACTGTTAGAAACAGATGATGCTGTTTCTAAGGATGGAAGATGATCTAAAGCATAAAAACAAGCTGGTGTAAAATTGGCTTTTTCCTTCTAGTATTTTTTAAACTCTGATGAGTTCCTTTGTGTAGTTCGCTGCATGGTACCAGGCGCATGTGTTCTAAGACTGCTGCATGTCAGTGATACTTGTGCTCTATAGGCAGAAAAGGGCGACTAAGGAAAAAGGTGATTTTTATCCACTCTACTGGGTGACATATCCCTCCCCCACCCAGCTCAGGGGCTGATCTCATAGAAGGTGAAAAAGGGAGGAGAAAAGCTGAAAGACCTACTAATAAGAGAACACAATGTCCACTAGCATTGATGCATACTAAAATTAAAACTAATGCAGTTTTAACTTTTAGTAACTGGCTTAAATTTATTTTTTGTCTGGAGAAGGTTTTTTTCATAAATACATAAATACAATGGGTTTTGTCTAAATAGCTGTGCACATTAGTTATTCTTGTATTTCTCTTGTAAGAGAAAAAAAGTGTATGTAAAGAACAAAGCAAACTTGAAAAAACTCCTGTCCTCTAGCATCAGCTGTAATTATAAAAATTATTACCTTGTGTGCATTGTATTTATTTTAGCTGTCAGTCCCCGAATATGTAAGTTAGAGTTGTTATTGATTCTGTTATCAATGATTGATACTGTAATGCCATAAAAACCTTGCTACTGCTTGCTAAAAATTAGATTTTCAGTAACAAATGGATTATTCACTCCTACTGTGAAAATACTTGACTGATCACTGAAAAAAACATTACGATGTTTCATCCTGGGCACTATGATGCTGTCTTCAGTATCAGTAAGGATTTAGACTGGGGTCTGTGCTGTTTAAAGTTGTCATAAATTGTCTTGGAAAGTGTGAGAATATCCAGGGGAGAGTTTGCTCTTCAGATTAAACTACTAGAGTTACTCAAGACAAAGGGTAAATGGAAAAAATGTGAAAAGGACCTTAAGAAAAGGAAATAAAATAAGACATGAAATCTGATGTAAAGCGGTACATACCGTGGGAGGAAGGAAAGAATTCCAATTTCAGTAATAAATTGTTGTGCTCTGTGGAAATGATAATCTCTCTCAAATGAGATCTTGTTTCATAATAGCTGTATGCACATTTGCTTAGTGTGTGGTGTGTGCCAAAACAAGCAAATGGGATGTTAGAAATTCTTAGCAGCAGCTGAAGGAAATGGATGTCATTAATACAGCTTTGTATCTAAATTTCTGGTGAGCCTATATCTTCCACACTGGGAATGATTTCTCTCTAGTCTCAGAGAATATGTGTCCCAAAGAACTGGGAAAAGTACAGACAAGGACAAAAGGTTGATCTGGACCTTTGGACTGAATCCTCAGTGAAGAATAACAGGAAGACAGGTTTTTTTAGACTGGAAAAGAAAAAAAGAGGAGGATCTATAATAGGTCTCAATAATATCTAGAACATAGGGGTGAGAGTAAAGGGGGAAGATTCCGGCCTTCAGCAATGCAAGATGTGTGGGGCACAAATGAAGCCAAGAGGTGGGGGCACATTCAGAGCAAAGAAAAGGAAGTGATTCTTCACAAAATAAATCAATCCAAACTAGGTAGCTTCGTGCCCCAGGTTGCGGCAGAGATAACATAATTTTTCATGTTAATGGTAAGAGAATGAAGAAATTAATAAAAAATCAGTTTGCCAAAGGCTAATAACTGTAGTCACCACTAATATCTGCATGAACTACTGGACACTTGGAAATTATGTGGTGAACTGTGCTTTCTCTGACCTTCACCTTTGCCAGAGACGGAGTTCTGGGTTGGAGGCCACGTGCACCCAGTGCAGCATACCTTGCTTTGGGGACCAACATTAGCAATGGTTCTAGGATAGACATCCTCCTCCACCTAGAATAAAATAATGATAAGTGTTTATATTAGTCATGTTCCCAAAAATTACTCACTTTGTTGAAGGTGGTTTGGACAGTTTAATGGGCAAGGAATTTCATCAAATAAGAATTTAGTTTTAAATAGTAAAAATACATTATATTAAATAACATTTCTGCTAGGGAAAAATATGAACATTTGTCTTCATATGTAAAAAGCAAATATCTGCAGTACTTCATGTAGCAATTTATTAATTGTTTTGTCGCTTTGGCTATGTTAGTAATAATATTAGATTCAAGAAACATAGGTTAGTAGTAATACCAAGAAAAATGTCTGGTTAGCAAGAGGCTTGGGATGTTGTTGCAAATCTTCATGCCTTTCAACATCTCATACTGCCAGCCATTTCACACTAATTGCTCCTTTAGTTTTCTAGTTCATGTCACTGGCAGAGGATTATCCTTAAAACATCCTTAAAAAGAGCTGAATCTCTTCAGGCCCCTTCAGGTCCTGCAGAGGATCCCTTTTATCTGAAGCTGACCTAAGCACAAAACACATTTGCTATGCTGAGGATGCAGCCCACACACTCAGTTTGTGATTTGGTTTCCTCTCTGACTCTAAGTGAGAGGGAGCTAGCTCAGCCTATGTTCAGATCAGCTTGGGAATTTCAGGGGACTTGATCAGGTGCAGTGAAACCTCCCAGAAAAGTTTGTCATCCACATGCAGCATGAATGATATAACCCTTAAACCACAGTAGTACCTACACTCAAACACGCTTGCAAAAGACAGACAGATACAAAGCACAGTATTCCTATATGTCTTCTTGCTGGGATATTTTTACCCTCTTATGCAAATCTTGTGGCATTCTTATAAAAGGCAGTAGGTGGTTTAAATTATACTTCGCAATCTGTTTCATGAAAATAAAATGACCTCTAAAAGGGGATAACAGTTGTGATCATGTCTTGTTAGTCTGAATGCCTGATAAGCTGAAAATCAAGAAGAAAATGAAAGATTTCTTCTATTACACATGCTTTGCTTCTGTGCAAGGATTCCTAGTTTGTCTTGCAAAAATCTTCAGTTTTGTATATGTTTGCATACAGTCTTTATATACAAAATCTGACATAAAATGAAGGAGAGTAGGTGTTTTATGTGCTGGTTGAATAAGAATTCAGGCCTGTCAGGAATGCACACACCAGTCTTTTGATTTTTATTTAAGTTTTGAGTCTTCAAAAACCCTTTTCTGGTGGTCAGTTCAAGTTGTCCTTTAAAGAAGCTTAAGGTGAGACAAGATAAGAAAATTTTCCAATATCCTAGAGGATAATGTCAATAAATGAGTTTTAATTAGTAAATCCTTCTCTATGTCACTGTGGCAATGGGTAAACCCTAGTCCCTGATGATGGTTCTATGCCATTCAGCAGAGGTTGTTCTATTAAAGTTTTTCTCATAGCACTGTTTTTCAGGAGTGATGTCTGAGTAAAATGTTGATCACAGCTGATTCTGAATCTTTTATGTTTTCTTGTACCTTGGTGTCCATGTAAAATTACTACGTTGAAGAGAGTACAATTTTTAGTGTTTCATAATGCAGTATCCAAATATATTTTCTTTAGAGTGTCAAGTTGCAGATTTGGATAGTTAACAAGAGTTATTGTGTCAAATACCATCAGCCTATAAATATGTATGTATTATTGCTGATGTGAAGTAAGGAGTATAATAAAAGAGTGAGATAGGACAGTGTAATTGGTGTAACAATGTTGTTTTTTTTCTTACTGTGAGAATTGAAGCATAAACTGTGGAGGAGAAAGCTAAGGAAAAAAGTCTCATTGACATTATTAGTGCAGTATATATTTTCTAGAAACCAAGAGTACTTTTCAGCACTGTCATATAAGCCAGTTAATAGCTCCTGCTTGTCAAATCCAGCTGTATCAGCCCAACAGCAGGTAACTGCTTCTAGTTTAATTGATGCCATTATTAGAGTCCAAGAAAATAAGCAGTGAGTGTTTTAAGAATCAGGAGATTTCTGCACAAGCCCAGTGAATTTTGGTAGACAGAACTTGTGCAGATTAAGAACCATTTAAAAGATATGAAAACTTGAGCAACTGACCAGTACAACTGAATTTTTTTTCAGTAAAGGTATCTGTTGCTGTGATATTTTTCAAAAGTAATATATTTACTTATTTTAGTATTTTATATGCTAATGGACTAATGTGATATTATCAAGAAGTTAAAAGGCAGTAACAAGTTTATGATTTATCTTAGAAACAATAACTAGACCTGCTTTTTTTTTAATAACAAAATACAGAACCAAGAATAAATCATTCTTTCATTTGTATGCAAACAAGATTGGGTTTGGTTCTTTTTTATGTACTATTTTATTTACTCTATTCACCATTTTGACATGTTTATTGCACTATCATATCTGAAAGCTATTGTAAGTCCTGGTTCTGAAGTGCACTTGATCATTCCTTCTTCAGCAAGCTGAGTCTTTTGCCAGGTGAGTGTGGTAGCAAATATGACATAATTTTATTACTCAGCCCAGGGTAGTAAAATGAGATATATTAACAATTAAAAATAAATTAATGTCTAACCTATATTTTGTTTTGGAGAACAATTTTTAAAAAGAAATTGTAATTGATTCCACAAAAAAATGGATTGTTCTG
Organism: Donacobius atricapilla; assembly: GCA_013397315.1. NCBI lineage: Eukaryota > Metazoa > Chordata > Aves > Passeriformes > Mimidae > Donacobius > Donacobius atricapilla. The sequence goes on from WBMY01008619.1 coordinate 190,440, forward strand.
TCCTCTTTGCTTATTTGCCTGTCTACAAAGTAGAGTGATTCAAAGACATGTTTTTATGGGCCTCATCACTAAGGCACCTGAACATTTCAATGACTATCCTTGCAGTGGCTTTGTAAGGTAAGAAGGTATAAGCTCTTTTCTCTAAGTAGGGAGCTTAAGCACAGGAAGACTGATTTGCCTGAATAATTTAAAAATTAAATTGAAACCTTAAAACCTAGAAAGTCCGTCCTTCTGATTTTTCTAATTCTTGTTAAACGTGGGGATTTTTTATATAAATAATGGTCTACAGTTTGATATTGTCTAAATTGATCAGTAGGGAGTTGTGTCTCCGTTGAAGGACACAGTAGCAGGGAGCTGGGCAGATCTGCCTACCTGGAAATTAAATAAAGGATTACTGATTAAATTCTCCTACATCCAGCACTGCAGTGCTCTTTAGATTAAATAGTTAGCTACCAAGTCGATTCCTAGTCTTGACATTAATAATGTCAAATTTGTAACTGCAAGGTAAAAAGTAAGGTAAAGTAAGCTCAAGGGGAAGAGGAGAGGGGATTAAAGGTCAGTGCTGCCAAGTCCTCACGAGCCTACTGTATTCATGGTTCATCAAAATAAATGACAAAATCATTAAAATACCTGGCAAAAAAGGCAACCGAGAGTCTTGTGTTCATAACAGTCTGTCTGCCTTGTGCTTTATGGGTATTCACTTGTGTTCCTTGTAATAGATTGTTAACATGTTTCTTTGGGGAGCCCAGCCCCAGAGACTGATTCCGAAGTAATGGCTCCTTCAGTGTATTAAATAATTCTGGCAGGCTGCTCATTTTCTTTAATTATCTACACGTATTAGTGGTTAAAAACTTGTAAAAAGTAATGGTATAAGAAATTAGCCTATTGACATTACTTTTCCTATAATCTATGCAAGATAATAAGAAATATGTCCTGAATTTGATCACATATTATGCATTGTACAGATAATTTTGTATTATTGGGGAAAATATGAAGCAATATTTTTTGGGAGAAAAAAGACGTGAAATCCCTTTTTCCAATATCTAGGACAGGAATCAAAGGTTCTTTTATTCTGTGTGTTTGTGAGGAGCCTACTGTCATGTTTGTTAGTCATGGACAGTTCATATGCTGAGTTAAATAGGTAGGCAGAAATTATTTGCTTCAGTAATTTATCTCCAGTGTTACTTTTTAGTAATGTAACTCAAACTGTGGGAAAAAAGTAAATTACAAAGATAAATATGGGTAAGTTTATTCAAGGACTTTTCAAAGCCATTGATATTCTTTCATGACAATGTCTTAAAAAAACCCTGAAAGGCATTCTAGTCTTAATGCTCATTTATGTTATACACTAAAGGACAAGATGAGCCTAAAACAATGCCTGCTTTTCTAAATGTTGTCAATACCCCAAACATTTTGACAGAATTTTTTAAGAAAAAACATTTTTAGAAACTGGTTTTCGGATTCAGGGATTTTAAAGTAAATTTTCATTTTATCCTGTTAAATTCCACTTCACTTTACTTTATGCCACCACAAATTTTATAACCAGGTAATGAGAGCTTACCTAAAGCTTACAGGTATATTTACTTAAAGATACAGTGCAGGCATAAACTAAAGTTCAGTTCCATTTTGGGCCGTGTCCAAAAAATAAATGGGGCCTTTCTTAAAAGATTCTTTTTGATTCTTTCAAAATTAAGAAGAAATATTATACTTTTTAAATTCTGAAGTCATAGCCATGTTTTGGAATTGTTACCAGATATCTGGCAAATCTTCATGAATGTTTTCATTCCAAATTAAAGGGCACTTTTGAGGCAAATCTCTTGATCATTCAGACTTACTGTAGTTTCATTCATATCAGGAGAGGTCTTGGAGAGTACAAACTAGATCACTTCTCCATAAAAAAAGCTGAGAGGATGCACTACATGAATTGGCACTTAGTCCACCGAACCAGATGACATTTTGTTCGCAGCAGAAAACCCTGAGGTGCGTTTATTGCCTGCATCATTCCTCTCCATCAGCTGCTTCATTCTACAGAACACTCTCACGGGTTCACATTACCTGCTAACATAGGTACGGTTTGTATCAAATAAAAAATAGATAGAGAGACACTACCTGAGGCTAGGTAAGTCCTGCCATATTTAGTCAGCCATCTTTCCATAAATTTTGGTGAAATTTTCCAGTATATTTAAGAAAACCTATTGAGAAGAAGATGACATACTGTACATTATACTGTCTAGTGTACAAAGGTGGGGAAGAAATTATGCAAAATAGTAATATAAAGCATGAATGTATAATCTCAGTTTTGGAGCAACTCTTAGTGTTATTTATTTTATGGTACATGCCTGAATATGTAAAAATTCAAGTTTGTAGTGCATCTCTTTCATTCACTACAAACTTGAAAAATCTAGATGTTAAAAATAAGTCTTTACATTGTGTAAAATTATATTGATTTAGAAGAAATTAACTTCTGAATTTTTTGCTGCATGTCTGTGTCTTTGTGTCTGTGTGATGTTCAAGTAAAAGTTACATTTGTCCAAGTCTTCTTTTTTATGATTAGTTCTTATCTGTGTTAGAACATGTCCACCCATTTTTTTTTGTGTTGTGAAAAAAAGAGTCAAGAACAATAAAAATTATGAGATAGATCAAATTTATGTTGAATTCACCAATATATTTCAATTCGAATAAACTTTGACTTGATCTTAAGTGATTGTTAAGACAAGGCATGAAACAGGCAATGCAAAGTTATAAGAATCATGCCAGAGAAATAAAAAATTATTTTTTGTTAGATTTAGTTTATAATAGATGGTCTATTTAAATAGAATTTTCATTGCAATAATGAAAAATAAAATGAAGTGTAGTTCAATTATTTTTTTATTAAATGGGATGAGAAGTAGAATAGTCCAACTGAAAACTGAATATTTCAAGGTAAAAATTTTGGTGTAAAAATGATACTAGGTGTTATGAAGAACAAGAATTAATTTTCTGAATACTTGTTTATGCTCTTATCATTATTTTTATTTCTCTGAAGGCTAGTACTTCTAAATATGTACTCCAGAAAATATTCATGGTAATATTTTCTAAACTACAAAATTTAATATTTCAAAACATTTTTTTATATAAAAGATACAAGAAGGATATATACATAATTCACATTCTGTGATAGAAAAATCTTGTATGTAAAATGCAGTCTAAAATGCCGTCTATTTTTTCTTTAAGGTTCTCATAAAATGTGTATTTTTAAAATACTTGGCTATGTAAAATTCATTTGCCCTTTCTTTTGGAAACTTTTGTTAACTGTTTTGCAACCTCCATTAATAATGCATATGATTTACACCTTTGATCACAGTCTTTTTTTTTTTCCTTCTTTTTTCTTTTTTTTTTTTCCATTTCTCTCTTCCATGTTAACTACTCTAAAAGAGAAAAGAGCTACTCTAAAACAAGCATATGGACAATATCTGGATGTCTGTTTGTGTGTGTAAAACCTGAACTTGGAGAAACTTCATTTAATTATTTACTTTTGAGCTGGTAAACTATCCAGATTTTCTTCTCACAGGTCCTCTGGTTTAACAGTCTTGACCTTTAGTGGTTTTGACATTAAACCTTCATCAAACTGACCCAGTTTCATCTGGAAGGAGAACAAGTTGCTTTAGTTGGTGTTCTCTGTACATTTGATGTTTCTCTATTCTCTCTCTCTGTCTCTCTCGCTAACTCAGATAGAGTTACTAAGATCAATATTTTCTTAGGTGTTTGTAGCTGAAGTTCTATAAAATTAGACTATTCTTCAGTTCTCTGACCTTTGAGGTTCTATGGCTTGAATGAAAAGCAAACTTCACACTCATCTACAACTATTGTGCTGGAAGGCAGCTGAACGATTGAGTACTGCCAATAAAGTCAGTACACTTTTACTGAATTCTGTTTACAGATTGTGCCATTGGGCTTCTTTGTACCATTCTATTTCTTTGTCTGTTTCCTTTCCTCTAAGTAGGGTTGATAATGCTCTCTGAAAATTGATGTAAAGTTATCATCTGTAGCTCTTACATGAACATGGCTTTGTAGAACCTGAACATCATTAACTTTCCTTTGTCAAAGTCCATAATACCTCTGGGACTCAGCATGTTGCTACACAAATCCTATATGCACCCTGTAGTGCTGATATGTGCTGCTAATTTGCCGTTGCCATGACTAGTTTATTATATCGCTTGTCCATGGGGAAAAGTGCTTTTCCATTCTGTCACAGCTGACAGTACTGCTCTGCCAGGAAATGCAGGAGCTCTTGCAGGTTAAATAGAGGAAAAAACTGGTATCTGCTGCCCTGGCACAGCGTTGGCACACATACCTCTCCTGTGGGACAGAAGCAGGTGTAACAGCAGGATCAGCCTGCAAAATGTGGTCAGTAATGTTGGGAAAACTGGTTTACTTGCCCTTCTGGGAAGTCATCTGGAGGCACCTTACAACCTTCCCTTAATGATTCTGGTGCATTTGTGTTGCTGTGCTGAGGAGGGATGTATGTTAGATAGTTGCACTGCACTCATGGGGAGAAATATCCTCCAGCTGAGATCTGTAACCTCTGTTTTATAACCTCTTTATAGACAAGCATGTATCTGTTCTTAGCTGTGCTTTGTACAGCCCAGCCTGGCTGAAGTACCTATTCATCTGCCTATCAAAGTCATGACATTCACAGATCAGAACAAGTTGGAGAATTACTTGGTATATATCTTTTTCTGACTTCCAAAAATATTTCTTGATGCTCCTTCTTAAAATTGAAAACAGTACCTGATGAGGGCAAACTTGCTTGAATACAGAATATTTTTTTTGAGAGCAAGTTAGTTAGCATCAAATAAATTTTGAATTCATGTACTGAAGAGAAATCTTCGGATTGTCCCATTCTTTTTCTTCTAAAATTCAGTTTCCATTTCACATTCATCTCACACTTAAGAATGAATTTGTATATGTTTATCTTACAGATTTGAGTTCTTACAGGAAAAAAAAATCCATTGAATCCCATATTCCACAGTCAGTCTGATATGCTGATGACAGTCACATATTCCACAGTCAGTCATATGGTGCTGATAAGAAAGGAGTTATATAAGCCCCAAAATTGTTTATAGGGGTCCACAGAACTAACCCAGAAATTTCCCAGGAAGTCAGAAATGCTACACTGCTACTAGTGGTTCAGTGCAGCTGGTGTAGCAAAATATGAAGAAAGTATATAACTATTGCTCCAGGTGTCAGTTGTTCCATTAATGAAACCACCACTACTTAGTAGTTTTATTTAAATCAAACTAATTTTAAGATTATTTTTATTTAATGTGAGATTGGTATTATAATGGCTTGTTAATCAAGCTAAGCCCAGTCTAACCAGGTTATTAAGTTAATGAACAAATTAACAAAGAAATCTTGATGTATTTATGAATCTCAAAATATTTATTGGTGTTTCTTTCTAAGTTTACGACTTTCAAAAAATATTTATAGAAAAAGTGGTATTCAGTTGAATTCTTATAGAAGAACATTATCCTGATATGGCTGTAAGTGTGCTGGGACATAATTTATTCATGATTTTATAGTATGAAATTTCTTTGTGACAGATGTTGGCATCCCACAACACCAATTCATGTTTCCAGTAAATGTATCATTAAGATGAAAAATATGTACATTTTAAGGCATTTAAGGCATATATAGTAATTCCAAAGCTTGTACTTCATTTTTTTTCCCCCTGTCTTTGCTATATGATTTTTTCAAAGAAAATTTTGCAGCACTCAAAACAAGGCCAACTGGATGCAAATGAGAGATGAATCTATTCTGAAAGCTTAAAAAGACTCACTACAAGTAAATGCTGTATTCTTCTCATTTTGCTAAGCCAGCCTCTCAAAAAACGTAGTTTTAGAGTAAAGGATGTGGCTCTAAATTTGATCTCCTATCAGCTCAAGAAGGATGGCTATTTCCCTGTGTAGATGTGGAAAGTCAGGGTACGAAGGTTGGAAGCTCTGTGTACAAAGTCCTTTTCTGTTCTTATTGAATCAAATAAGACTCAATTACTTAACGACCTTATTCCTTTAAGAGAATAAGCTCTGTGGGGTATGTGGCTGTTATAAATAGACCTGTTCCCTGCCATGGATATGTGTGCTGGCATTTACATGTTATTCCCACTAGATAAATAAAGTGCAGAGTACATCCTTGCATGGCTTTCCATAGATGGCTTGCAGACTCTTTTTAGAGGCTGCACCTGCTATGTTCCTGTAGGCCGTCACACACTGTGATCACAGTTTGGTAGTTAGCGCTTGCCTCCTGAATGAGATAGGGAAATGCAACTTGCCTGAACACTAGAGTGCATTACTCTTCAATTACTGTAAGCACTACTTACAAGAGAATATGCTCATAAGGCATTTTTCACATTGAATTTATTCTGATTCATTGCATCAATACTTCAGATCAATCATCATCAGACATCCTTGAAAGAAATGAGATTTTCTGACAAACAACTTTGCACTGAAAATACATATTTTAATATTTAATTTGTTAATAAAATTAAAAATGATAGCTTTCAGAAAATTTGGTATTTTTTATATCTAGAGTATTTTTCCCTAAAAAAGTGGGACCAACAAAAATAAGTACTGTTTCCAGGTTTACTCATTTTTTGAAAAATTCATTGGCAAATAACTACAATTACCTGTTCATTCTTTGATTTGGTTTAAGCAAATGCTCTCTATTTCTTACCTTTCTGGATGAATTGGATGCTGTAATGGATTTCTCTTCCTATGTAAATTAGACTGCATTCTCCCTTATTATTAAATTTACTTCAATTCATGGTGCAAATATGGCTAGAGTGAAAGCTTTGTTACAAACAAATGCCATTTCATTTGATCGAATCTAATTCTAAATAGGCGCCATTGTTCTGCATCTCATTAACAAGTATGAAGATTCTATACATATGTCTTTCAGGCATATTCAAAATTACGTCACTAGGTTGTGTATTTTCTTAAAGTACCTTATTCACTATAGAGATTTTCTATTATTCAGTGGGCAAAATATTTACACAGTCTTTTTGAAGAGGCGCAAACACTTTCCACGGTCCTTGTGTCTACATTTGGGGCAAAAGTCGTAAGATGATGAAATCTGTAAAAAATTAAAGGTAGACAGCAAAGGAAAGATGATGTTTGATGCTCAGAAGGTCTACAGCCAGTGAATATATTATTTAATGGATGTCTGGTCTTATGTTCAAAAAGGGTGTGTCATTTATCATACTGAAGGAATATGTTTAGAAAAAATTGCTAAAATTCGTTCCCTTTGTGAATCTCATTACTTTGATCATAATTAACAGCTGCTGCAAATGCAGGTGAATTTAGCTACCAATAGCTGCAACATTTGTCAGTGAGAGATGCCTGACTTCTGCTAACATTTATGAATGAGTAAAAGCCCTACCACATCACAACTAACTCCTACGCCACTGAAAGGATTTCACAGTAATTTCTGTCTAACAAAGGTTAGTGTTAAATTGCAAAAGCTTTTTTGTTATAAAGTTTATCCTACCCTGAATCTTGAAACAATCAAATATTATTTGAGGTACTGGAAAATGAAAAAGGAGGGTTGGAATGGACTGGGGAGAGAGATGGTGAATGATTTCCACACAAAAAAAGACTTCTATTGTTTCCATTTTGAGGTCTTTAGTATGGTAAAACTCAATGGTGTAAAGAAAATTTCCCTAAGTGCTTGAAGTTAAACAAAAGACAATGTTTACTCTTAGTCTTCAGTAGAGTACTCTGCTAGTGCTTGCAAGGCCCCAGTTATTACTGAATGAAATTGGAGACACTAGATGTTTTGCCATTGACTTTCTCAAGTCAAAGATTTAGGCTTTATGGACACAGCTGCACTTCTCTGGACCCTGGAGAGATTTTGTCCTTGTAAACTAATTTTCCCAGGACTTCTAGAAGAGTCATGTGCAAGATAGGAACAAATTAACTCTGTTGTTTCAATGAGACGTTCTATCAGAAGAATGGAATATAAACTCATCTAGACAGTTTTTCTACCTCACTTTCTGCTTCTTCCAAGTTCTCTGTAGGAATAACCTTCCCACCCTATTGTCTCTGGGGTAAAATGACTCAATGCTCTTCTCTCCCTCCTTCACTTCCAATATAAGTAGCAGAGGTTGCTGTATGGCCATCTCATCAATATGAAATATAAGTACAGCCACAGCTATAGAAAATAGAGATCTTACAGCAGCCATTCAATAATTTCTGTTCCAAATTATAAAGCTTTCTATTATTTTTATCTGTTGTATCTCCACTGATTCTTAGGAACATTTGTCGTTATTCATTAAAAACATGAGAAAATCTTGAAAGTGAATGCTGTAGCTAGCATATAACCACATGTAAACTCAACATGTTTCTCTTAAAACTGAATTGGGAAAATCCAGGAAAGGCAATCATATTCAGATTTATAATTACTAAGTCTAAATTACTAAATGTATATGATTGGCACTATTTGAGCAGAAATGATGTAATCTTGAGCTGCGTAAGATATTTTTCTTTTGCTTGTTAGTACATAAGTGTGACATTTTTATTTAAAAAAAGTCATACCAATACTCTTACACACTGTAGCTTAATGATATGTGAAATACTAATGTATCCATAACTTAGAATACATACAGAAATTCTGGGATTTGATTGAGTTCTGTATAGTGCCATATAAATGCTGCTTGTTTTAAGTAATCCAAGCCAGAAGAACGAACTCTATCTGATGCTTTACCTGTGCCTTAACCTGCTTTTCTCCCATGCAAATGTTGATTAGTGAAAAGACCCCCCACTGAAATAGTATGTTTACCAGTTTTTGCAAAACCTCAAACCTAAAAAAAAACCCTCAAAAAAACCTGTCTCACAAGCTAGCAGAAAACGCAAACTGTGTATCACGTCACTTATCTGTATTGCTTCAGCAAAACAAAATAAAACACAACCCTTTTCTGTGCTGGTTCTGAGGAACCTGAGGAAAATCAACACTGCTATGTGATAATACAGCCTTTAAAATATTGTTCTGAGGAAATCTTGCAGCCAGAACATTATTCATGGGGTTATGCTCTCTTGAAATTGATGCATGAGGCAGAGAAGTGCTCTTTCAGTTTTTTTGCTGTGCCTTCTATTCCTTGTACATTAAGTGTTATTTGTTCATGCTTGCTGGATTATTTTTCAGTCCAAATATTTTTTTTTAGGGTCTTGAAGTGTGAATGTATGCCTGAGGGTTTTTTGGGCCAACTTAAGACAAAGAGATTAAAATTTCAGAAGATACTATATTGCACTCATAAAATTCTATAAACACCTTAAAATAATCCCTCTGATATATGTGTTAAAATTTGAATTTTCCACCTCTATGATGGGATTAAGATTTTTTTTTCCTGTTTAGATAAGAGAACTGGTCAAACAGTTTATACTAGTATGCCTTGTCACAGTGATAGACAGGGTGAGGTAAAATTTTTCTACTCTTTCATTCCTTACCTGTTCTAGTATATCATTATCAAACAAAAAGAGACACCTTAACTGACAGAGCTTTACAGCAAGTGTGATTTACAGAACAAGGTGGGGTTTTTTATTTATTTAACTTAATATTAAATTTAAATACATGAGGAAGGGAGTTTTTAACATTCATTTGCTAGGCAGTCAATAAAGAAAAATTTTTGAAAAAAAAAGAAAAATTAATTAAGGGAAGGATAAAAATGAAGAAAGCTTCATCATCAGCAGCAGAAATTAGTAAGGCCTTTACTCTGAACCGTTCCAAGTTCAAGCTGAAGAGCACACTGATATAAATCAGAAAATAACAGAGGTATTTGCAAAATAAAGTTCCAATCAATATAAAATTAAGCATAAGCTTTTATAATCAGTTTATAATCTTTTACCTTTCCAAATGCAATGGATTTAAATTGATGCATATTCAACACCCATTTCTAGGGATGTGTTTGCTACAGTTCTGATTTTTTTATATTCTAACTACAAGAACCGGTCACTTTTTGCTTACAACAGAGTGCCTTTTTGAAGCTGTTAAAAGTTGTGTGTTTATCAGTATTGTTGATACTATTATTTCTATTATTATCTTTGACACAGAAAAATTTCGTCTTATTTACCTTAATGGGTAAGGCAATGGGAGTCTCTATAATAATGTGTCCTCTCATGCCTCTGTGTGTCATAAAATTGTGACTTCCTGGAGTAAACCTAGTTTAGGGAACCTAATCAGGGTACACTTCCAGGAATGATACTGAGCCCTTGGCTTTAAAGAGACGCTATCTCTGGATATTTTGCACAGCTGATTTAGGAATCCAGTCAAGCTTGGGATTCACTTTGTGTGTGGTCACATACACCATTTATGTGACTGTGGCGTTCAGCTAACCCCTAACTAGGATTTTCTGTGTTGAGGATTGATGAACAGTGGGACTTTGTGACTACTTTGCCTTTAGATATTTATGACTGCATAGCTGGAGATGTATTCTTCTCCTAGTTGCAGCTGTGGTATGGAAATGCATGCTGCCTCACAGCTACTGTCCCTCATTCAGGTTGCTCTCTCCTCAGAAGTGCAACTCCAACAGGAAATTTGAGGTTTCCATAATTAATTTGAAAGGAGCCAGGCTTACCAAAAACAGCTATTCAATTCCTCTAACTGGACAAGAAAATCTGATATAAAGAATTTCAAGGGAATTCAATTAGCTCCAGATGTTTAGGGTGGGAAAGTGAATACCACCAAGAAAAGGAGTGGGAACCTTCTCAGAGTCAAGATCTCTTCCAGCAGCACTGCAGTTGTCAACAGGCAGCTGTCTTTTTATCTGTCACTTCAGAAACAGGATGGCATACCCCACACTCTCTTCCCTATCACAGAAGGTATTCCTTCTGGCATCAGTAGGGCAACTCCTGTGAGAGAAAAAATGTCATGCAACTGACTGGCTGTAGCTATAGCTTCCATGATAAGTTGTATCCCAAATAAAAAACAAGTCCATAATGTCATAATTATTAGGTGAGATAAGGAATCAAGCACATGTCCTCTGATGCTAATGGTATTTTCTGTAAGTCCAAGTAACCAACCAGGATTTTATACCTTGTAGCTTAAGAGATCTATAGACTATAATTCTACAAAAAATGGATCACATTCACACTCCCTAGCAAGAAAACAGATTTTGTCATTTCACGAGCATAAACACCTCATTCTAGACTGAAAACTTATAACCTTGCCAACAGCTTCATTTCAGTGACACTATGCAGAAAGTTCCTTCTTGTTCTCAACTTTCTGAACAGTGTTTATCTGGTGAACTTCAGAGAGACTATGTTCATAAATATAAGTAGATAGTCAGTAGAAATTATAAACTCTCCTTTAACAGGTATCTTGGAAATTTCGGGCTAAATGTAAAAAAAATCACATGAAGACTTCCTAAGCCTCTAGTGTCTATTTTTATTATATTTATCCATACAGCATAATTCATATTTTAATGCACTGATCTTTTATATATGTTTTAGAAGAGATACAGCAGGGAACACAGTGCAAAATAATGTATTACTGTCACTATGTGTTATCTAGAGAGATGCAGTTCTATTTGATATTCTTGTAGTGATTCCCCTGTCAAAAAGGAAATACTGCAATCACATACTCTACCTCAAAAGATCTCATTCCTTCATACTTACCATTTTAATTGATTACAGTAATGCCGTTGAAAATTTTGCTGATCTTGCAAAATTAAATAGCAAGAGTTTCAATTTGATTGTAATGCTATCTTCTCTTAATTTAGTTTTCAAAATCAGTGAATAGGTGTTCTCTTTAAGAGGAATACAAATATCTCCTGCCTAAAGCTGGGATGATTTTTTTTTTCCCCCAGAGCCCTGTTTGAGGCAAATTCCCTTTCCTCATTTCTGAGTTTTGTATGTCAACATTATTGTCTGACTTAACCACAGGGACTCCAGCCAGGCACGGGGACAGAGGGAGTACCAGTACTTTCATAGGTCTAGATCAAACCAGGCATACTGGTGCCAACCCAAATGCATTCGTTAGTGAGAGGTGATGTCTTCCACAGGCTCCTTCAGTGCAGAGGATTATTTACCACTGATTTCGGGTGCACAGTAGTGAAAAGACTGCATCTGTCTATGAGAATACATGGCACAACCTCACTTTTCCAATCTGATGCATTAAGGGATTTTGGATTATGAGTGTTTCTTATTCAATCCCCTGCTCAGTTCCTGTTAAATACTTTGAAAAATTCTAAAATTATAAAAATTTATTAATATGGTTGAATCCTCTTCCACTGAGCTATCATCAGCTGCTGCACACTCCATTGTAGATCATAATCCTTTGGAAGGATATATAAAATTGCACTGGATAAAAAAGAAATTGGAAGTTGATAAATTTCCTCAAATTTTGTCTCCTGTTGCTAATGGCCAATACTGGAATTTGTTGTTAGAATCTGTGATTATGTTGTTACTTGACAATGGTTATATCCAGAGACCTCCACAGATTGAAGTTCACATCAGCTGTCACCATTCTGCAGAACATTTCTCTCAAATGACATTCACTAACCGAAATCTACCAACACATGTACACAGAGAACATTGTAACAGGGAGTTATATGAGATCAGTAAGAATAATTTAATTTCAGAAATTACTTTTAATGTTGATTCTTGCATTAAAGGCAAAGAGGGTGGACCAGAACATTGTTTCTATATGCATCAGCTCCAGCTGAATTGGTGATGCAGAAATGATCACCAGAAATCTATGCAACTTTTAACTTGTGTGTATAATTACTTGTATAATTAAGTGATATTAAGACATTATTGAGAATTTTTTATTCTTTCAATGCTTTACTAGCTGATAACAGTTTTCATTGGCCAATTTTTTTATGTATATGGCATTCCATAAAAAGAATGTTGGGAGTTTTTTCACTGTGATTTTACAAGTGTTGCTATTAAATTCCACATAATGCAACAAAAATATTTATATAGAGAAGAATTAGAAAAATAACAATCCCTAACCCCTCAAGTGCATGATATTGGTAGAGATGAAGATTCATCTGAACTGATGAGGTCAGATACTGTTTTTATTCCTTTCTAATGACTCATTTGCCATCATCTTACTACCTGACAACCACACTCATTATTGGAAAAGTCTGTTCTGACTTAGTGTGCTTAGACTAAATCCCCATGACAGAAGGAGATAATGTTTTATTTTATTGGATAATAAGTATTTTAATTTAAATAAAACTCAGCTTTATTTGTGAAACAAGAATCACTAAAAAAAGAGTATAAATTGTTTTTTACTTAATTACTTTTGAATGAGATTGTATTCTAATCTAATTTGAACAGAAAGATACTTCAAAATGCAGAACCATGTATTGTTTTTACCAGAAGTAGTCAGAAGAATGTCACTTCTTGGAAGCAGATATTTTACTCAACATAAAAAGAGAAAACATAGAAATACAACATGAAGACAATTAATCATGATGATAAGACACACACTGCTTACTAATTCAAATAATATGTTTAAAATTTTTGTATATACATATGTATACACAGACACACACACATACACTTTCTTTACCTGACATTTTTAACTGTTGTTTGGAATTCTTATAGTACTAAGAAAACCTGCTCACAGACAGGAGTCTCTTATAAAAGCCCGGCACAAAACTAGCAAAAAGACACCTCTTACTATTACAAATAATTTTCAGCTTTGAAAATTCTTCCTTTCCAAATGGCCATTAAAAAAACTGTTCTTTTCTCCTTTTATTCACCTTTCTTTTACCTTATGATTTTGCAGTTGGATGCTTAAAGATCTTATTTAACCTAAAGTATTTTTAATCTTAAAGGATTCTCTGATTATGTGATTTTAGTTGCTCCTTGTTTCCATACACCTACTGTCATTCATCTGACCCATTTGTAGTAGTGTCCTAACTCCTCTCAGCACAAGCTTTAGTCTGCAGTCTTGCCTGGCTAATGCATTTTAACTTATTATTTAGAAGATGCCCTAGGTAATCCAAACTTTTAGGATCAGGAAAAATTTGCACTGACTTTGTTGTGAGCAGATTTTACCTCATCCCTAAATGTCCTCTGCAGTGGTGTGGGAGTGTGTGTGATGGACAGGGAAAGAAAGAAAAACAATTTTATTGGATTTGATTAGCAACAATTACAGTGTTTGTTTTGGTTTTCTTTAATTTCTCCATGTCCTTAATTAAAGTCTCTTGCACCCCCACACCCCTTTGAATTGCAGGAAAATTTTTAAGGTTTATGTACTTCTAGGGGGGAGGAATAACTACATTTGTGTGAAAGCAGTACATTAGATTCTAATTATCAGTTTTTAAAAGAAAGTTTGCAATCTGTGTAGACCATAGAGGTCTTGACAAGAGAAAATATGTGTAGAATAATTATATTTTTAAAGGGCAGCCTAACAAATAGAAAGTCTCCAAGCTCATTTACACCCTTCTCTCTTGTAGTGGGTATCCTTGTTCCAACACACACTTTTGCAGTAAAAATCTTCCAAAATAGGTCTGCTTGGGTCTATGTTAACTCTACAAAAATGGCTTTTTTCCTTTCCTCAGTTCAGGGCATCATTCTGTATTTTCAGTCTTAGGTAATATTGGGGTTGAATGGATGTTCTGGTTTCTCAAATAGTTTTCATTGCACGTCTTACCCAAGAAGGTACAGGGGCTGGTGGCTGCAGAATGAATGAATGAATGGTGATACCTTTTTTTAGATGCACAAAGACAAAATAATGGAATAAAGTTCTAAAGTATGTTGCATAATGAAAAATGATGTAAATACACAGATGTGAGATGTAAAACTAATACTGTTGTGGAAACAAGGAATGGTTAATAGCCTGGAGCGGTTACCATTTTATTTCAGCCCAAATATGCACAGCAATATAGCATTTAAATTGATTTACTAGTAACAAAGAAATTGGACAGTGATTTTTTTTTTTCCAGCATGTGAAATTGGTAGTGGAATAAGACCTAAAAATCTCAGAGTGTATGATATGGTAAATGTATAAATTTAGGGATTTTAAGCATTCCTGGACATTTAAACCTTTAAAAATTTTTTACTTCCTTTTCTACTTTTTTTTTCTTTTTTTTTTTTTTAATAAGGCTGGGAAATGCAGAAAGGCAAGTTGTATACTCATACAACAACTTTTCGATGTCTGTATTGCTGTGAAATTAAGATCACAGCAACCCTGGCAGATGCCATAGCCCTTATTCTTGCATGATTTGTAGGGGTATAGTGATTGCTTCAGTTTAAAGTAGATTGTTTTGCAATTTTTAAGCTTCTTCTGCTTCCACTTTCTTTACCTATGTATGTGATTTTACATATTTGACTTTCAAAATGATTGTATAAATAGAAGTCATGAAGTATTTAAGGAAAGAGAAGTTGAACAGTTGAGGATCAGATGAATAGGATACTGAAGAGAAAATCAGCACCATAGAATACTGAGGAATTAATGCATCTGACCCATACTCCTGCAATACTCAATTTACCTAGGAGTATAGACCCATTTTGAAGTACATTATCTAATGGATTTCCAGGTCTTTCATGTGGTTTCAAATTATTTGTACAGGTGTATGAATTCTTGAAGTGACACAGAGCTGATAACACTGAGTTATTGAAGCAGTAAGATCTTAATCATACTTTGTGTTAGAAACTGTCAGAAGAACTGAGTAAATAATTTCTCCCAGATGTGCTAGTAGTGAGTTGTTACCAACTTTTCATCCTCTCTGAAGCAAACTAGCATTCAGCTTGTTACAGTCTGAAGCAGATTGCTAGATCACATGGATTTGTAGGCTGATTCAGTCTGGCATCTGGTATTGGATATGATTCAAAAACACTGCCATAATTTCTGCATAGATTTATGCAATGTGTCTTACAATAGTCTCCATCTTATTTTTCATAGTTTTTTTTTTTTAATCAGTCATTTCCTTTGCCATATGTGTTATTGTTTTTACACATTAGCAAGAATTATGGAATATGTCTTTTTCTGCCATCACAGAGAAATATCCATGATTTTCTGCACTAACAGAGTTTTGCTGCAAGAAATTAGTTTTACACTTGGAGCAGATTTGTCCAAAAATCTGACACTAAACTATGCTACTTACATAGTGAGAAAAAAAAAAGTGTAGATTTCAGGAAAGGTAGAAATGAATCCCTAACATTTCGAAGCCTCTTCTGCATTTTTGATATTCAGGATTTGTAGGGAAAACATTAAATTAAGACAACCTGTGTGAATAAAATCATTTGTACAGTCTTGTTGCAGTAAATTCCAGTGATTCTGTAATGTAAACATATTGTGGGGAGGGAAGTAGGTAATATCTGAACACTTGTTCTCTTGCCCTTTAATTTTTCTGAAATAGTGGAAAGAATTGGAAAATAAGTGCGAGCAAGAAGGAGAAATGGGATACAAACCCAAGGCTGCTGTGGACACAGTGTTAGAAAACCTAGTCTCTCATAAAACTACTGTGTGTTTTTCAGCACTAAAAAAATAAATGTCTTTTCTTCCAGTGCAATACACCTTGTAGCACATAAATCAAGACACAGTAGCAAGCTCTTTAGCCTTAACGGCTTTCTGGAAATTTTCAGGCATTTAAAGTCAGGATTATTTCCTAGTGTTGTGTAAGTACAGCTAATGCTAGCTTCTTGCTAGCACCTTGCATCTGAATGTAAGTTTTGCATTCCTTTTATTGTTGGAGAATTTAGTTAATTTTAAATTAATCCATCAGCTGTTCTCCTGCAGTAATTTGACACTGTGTAATGTTGAGCTGCCCCACAAATTGCATCGCTCAGTGTAGGTTACAAATAAGCATATGTTTGCACATTGTCTGGCAATGTCATCTAGGCAGCCTACCTCAAAATCAGCAGATTTGGGGAATAAATACAGTGTGGCACATCCCAGCTAATGCAGAGCATTGCAGCTCTGCTTAAATAGGTAGAATGGTTCCTAGGCCGTACTAGCTGAGTGGTACTTGTGAAGCCCAGTGAATACATCTGTAACTGTAGAATTGCTAATCCTGACAGTTGTAAACCCCTTTTTCTCCATTACATTTGGGAAAACCCCCAAATGTTTAGTCTAGTCTTTGTATTTCAGTTTTCCTTTGTCTTGAGAGCCCTTGATTTTCCTGTTTTGTTTTTTTTTCTCTAGCTAGGAAAAACAATGATAATTGATTCTCTGTAGTATAATCCAAGGGCTCAGATAAGGCATGCAATGCAGCCTGATTTGTTACTAGTTGAACATAAAACCAGCAGCTGGCAATCAGAAACACACTCAACCATCTCAGCTTTAGTGCCAAATTCAATGACAGGAGATGGGAGTAGTCTCGTCATGCTTCCCTGTTAACAAATTCCTGCTTCATAACTGCATTATTTTGCTCTGTGATATTCTTACTTCCAGGAGTATACATCAAGGTGGTCTTTATAAAAAAACCCAAATAAATTTTATTTAATATAGGGACACTACTAAAACAATTGTCTGGCTCCCTCTAAAAAGTTCTGACTTATTTTTCCTTCAAGCTTTCTCATCATCATTTTGATTCTTTTTTCTCTTGATGTGTGTCTGTAAGGCTCTAAATTATAGTGGAAGGAAAATACCAAGTTTTTTACTGAGCAGACTATAATGAAACAGCAGGAAGTTTTGAGTCACTTAAATTGAACTGATGAGGAAGAAATAGACATTAATTATCTCAGACTGCATTATATTTTGGTTTTGTAAGCTAGGAAATATTTAACACCTCAGAAGCAAAATACTTTCGTTTGGACTGGAGAGCTAATTTAAAATTGCATGTGGGGGGCATCTAGATGAAAGAACAGAATTTAATGTATTCGCTAAGCAAGAATGATGAGATGAAAAAGTAGAAAAAGGAGAGACTATGTTCATGTTCGCTCTGTGCCACAAACCATGACCTCTTCCACAGTCACAAGGACCTATTTTCAATTTCAACCCAATAGCTATAAAGGTTAGTAATTGCCATTAACTCCTTTTCTGCAGCTTAGCTTCTTGCGCCATTACCAAAACCATTTATTTTCTCAGTAATTCATTTTCTACATAATCTCCTTTCATGTCCCTGTTTCCTTATTGTGTTTCACCTTGGGCAGTACATCATGTAAATAAAGTCTATATCCAAAATCACTTTACAATTCAGCTTAAGGGAATTCAGTCTTCAAAACTCCATTCTGACCAGTGTCCATTTAGATCTTTTTAGTCCTCATTAGATGGGAAAAGTGGAAGAATATTTTAAAAACTATTTTAGCATCAGTGATGGAACCTTTTCATCTTTAAGGATGACTATGGAGCAGGTAAAGGCATCTGAAACAGAAGTTCATCATACTGTATTTGGATTTTAAAAAATCCTACATATAAATTAATGTTGAAGGCCACTTTATTGTAGGATGAACACTGATTAAGGGGACAAACACATCCAAGAAGTTGAATTTAAGTTTGTTTGGGTTTGTTTTTTTTTTTTTAATTATAACTAGAGATTCATCAGAGTAATAGCCTGAAAAAATTTGTATACTGGTATTTAAGACAGAAAATACTGGGTTCTGTAATCTCAAAATGAGCAGGAAATTCCTAGATTCACAGTCTGCAGTGTAATTATCTGAGAAAAGACAAAAGCAAATGATCAAATACTTGTGTAAAAGGCAGTATTTTTAGTTCTGTTTAGCACTTGCTGTAATCATGAGGTGTATATTTTGGTTAGTTTAAAACCAAGTTTGACTTGGAGTTTCAGATGCCATCAAGCTCTTGCTCTTGAAATAATTAGATATTTCCCTTTTTTGTTCTCTGAAAGCCAAATGCCCATGAAAGCTTTTGACACTCTCTCATGTCGTCTCACATTTGTTTCATGTGGCTACGGGTGATTTTACGTCCTTGGTCTTAAATTTCAGTTTATAACAAATGTGAAGCCCTGCATCATTGCAGTTTTAGCTACTGAACTGCAGCAAGTCTGTGCTGCACTAGATAAGGGGTAAAAGTCTTGCATAGCGTACCACCCACATTTTTTCCATACACTTAGAGGCAGTTAAGGACTGAAGAAACTGCATCCACCAAAGTATTTTAAACAAAACAAACAAACAAAAAGTTGTTGTCTAGCCTAGGAAAAGCCATTAATGTTTTTGTCCTCCCTTTTTCTTTTTCTTCTCAAGCTTCATTCTGACTTGGATAAGGGAGTCGGCACTGTTAAATACACCCTTTCAGGAGACGGTGCTGGCACGGTTTTCACCATTGATGAGACCACAGGAGACATTCATGCTATAAGGAGCCTAGATCGAGAAGAAAAACCTTTCTACACACTCCGGGCTCAGGCTGTGGATGTTGACACCAAGAAACCATTAGAGCCTGAATCAGAGTTCATCATCAAAGTGCAGGACATTAATGATAATGAGCCAAAGTTTCTGGATGGGCCTTATGTTGCCAGTGTCCCAGAAATGTCTCCAGTGGGTGAGTAAGAAGCTGTAAATGCTTGATACCTAATTGCATATTACTTAATTGTTTCAATGTACTTTTGTTGCTGAAGAAAGAAAGAGAAGGATGAAATGAAAAAAAACCCAACTTCTTAAACTCATTATTAGAAATGTTTCTAATATTCAATGCCTAGATATGCACAGATGACTGTTTTGTTTTAGCTTTGTTTGCTTATTTAGAAGCTTATTCTCCTGCAATATGAGTGCCTGTGATGTTAAGTTTTAGAGGGTAAGATGATTTAAAAAAAAAAAAGATATTCAAGGAAGGTATGCTAAGGTCCAGGGATTCTCTGTAACCCCGAACCTGTTATGTCACATGATGTGATGTATTCCCCTATCTTCCTAGCTTACATTTGCTGTTTGCTGTACAAAATTAGATTGCCTGTTTGCTGTAAAACATCTTGCCATTTAACTGTTTTTGTCTTTGTGGCTCTTAAACTCCTATGGCACTTGCATGATCTTCTAATTATGCATTAGGGGGCTATTCTTTATTCCAGTCCTGTTATACTGTGCATCCTCAAAGTAACTATTGCCCTTGCCTTGGTCACAATGCAAGAATGAGAGTCTGCAAGAGTGGCTCTAGTTGTCAAAAACCTAGTGTCTAAGAAAAGCTTTAGTGCATCAGATTCTTGAGTTAAAAAGGAAAAAAAAAAAAAAAAAGTAGAAGATTGCCTGGGAACATGGTAAGTTTTCAAAAACCTAGTGTACACAGGACAGAATATTTTTTTTTTCAGACAATGGTGGACTGCAGTAATGATACTGAAGTACTGGAATAAGTTTTTGCTTGAAGAATTTTCACAACACGATAGATATTTGCCAGAAATGACATAAAGAGCATTGATCCTGCTTTGGAGCAAGAGAATAGGCTGAATGGGTCCTTTTGGTCTCTTCCTGATGACTGATTCTGCAGTGGTCCTGAGCAGTGTGTTTGCAACATGAGCACCGTGCTTGTGTCCTACTGCCAGATGGCATTTTGGGTTTCCCTGCGGGCACCAGAAATTAATTTGTTCTGGGCTGGGGAGTCCTTTAACTTCCCAGTGCTAGTTCCAGCTTATTGCCCTTCTCTCTCCAAAACTGTCTTTCCCCAGTGCTTCACAAGCAGTAGCAGCCATTTAATACTCTTGGTAGTTGTTAACAGTTTGGAAGTTTTCTGAATTTGAAGTGGCAGAGGGATACTGTTCCCCTTCAGCTATGCACCTCAGATGTTGATATTTTTAAAGTCAATCTGGGAGAAGACTAGCCAGCTACACAAGTTGTTACATAGAATAATTGAGGTAATATTTTAAATTTTGTGATAAGGAGTAATAGAATGTGTTAGAATATGACAAAATGTGATGCAAGTAGACATGTAGAGATGATCATGTTAATCTTATAGAAGCGTAGAGAAGCATTCACTACAGTCACCCACAGAAGTTCATTTGTAGATTCACAATATAGGTGCACTTGTTTCCCGTAATGAGATGCACAATAATATTACTTACAGTTCTATTATGCATATGAAAATCATTTGTTGCATTTTGTCACCTGTGTCTGTGGCAAAATCAGAATAACATTTCACCATTGAACTTATACTTGATTGTGAAATTGTTTTTAAAACCTGATCAGAAAGAAAAAATTAAGATCAGTGATGGTGTTTGCACAGCACAACACAGTGCCTTCATTCATTCCCTTGCTCTATTTTCCCTTATCTTTCTTTGTTATTTTCTTAAATAAATATATGCAGCAGAAGGTTAAACGTTGACAGAGCTTCCACTTCATATGAAATACTCTTCAAGGTGTGCCATATATCGTGGCTTTTACATGGATGAGGAGTTGCATGACTAAATGAGATACAACTGAGCATGCTGTTATGCATACAGCATTTTAAAAGAAATGCTTTTCAATTTGTTCTCCTTTAGAAAAACAGAAGTAGATGCCATGGCAAAAATGGACCTTCTTGATCTTCTCTTTATTCAATCAAATTCACTATGTCTGGAAGATTTATTTTTAACAGTTGTTCTTTTCTCTATTAAAAAAAAAGAAAAAGAAAAAAAGATGGATGAAAATTAATCAGAAAAGGCAAGGCAAGGAAATAGTTCCCTAAATGGAAGCCTAAACTTCAATTAGTGGCTACTAAAGCAGATAAGAATTTTGTTGTTAGGTTGTCTGGCAGCAAAAATATCCAGAAATGCCTTATCCTCTGTTGTGCGCCAGGAGATTGTGCCTTCTCTGATGTAGGTCTTGCTATTCTCTTGTTCTCTCTTATCTGTTTTTCCTTCCTTATGCAAGCACAGATTTCTCAGAGGATCTAAAACTACTCCTTTCTATCATCAGTACCATTTAGTGGCACCCACAGAGATGCTTAGACCTACCAGTGCCTGAGGCTGACATTGAAAATCACTTTGATTTTTCAGCTGGTGCAGCATATGGTTGTCTTGGCTTAGGAAAAAACCTAGATAAACTCTTCCTCTCATCTATTTTTTTTTTTTTACATTTTCATTTTTTAGTTGCAACTTTGTAATTACCAAATGTTCCACATTTCACTTACTATAGTTTTACAACAGTGTTGATTATGAACTACACTCATGCACATACTTCTAGAGAAATTGCAGGAAATTCACTGAAACACTACTTTTTTTGCCCTTACTAGTCTCTTATGTGAGCCCAACAAGCTTTCATGACTAGTGACTTACAGTCTTTTATTGTTTTATGACATTTGCATGCAAAGATTTGCCCAATTTGATACTTTATCCCAAGGTTATTGGTAATATAATTAGTAATAGTACTTTTTAGAAATTGTCGCAGCTACATGGTTCCCAGTTTTGTAATGTCTCCGAACTTCCTAATAGTTTCTGTTGCTGAATGTGGATGGCTGAAACAATGCCATGGTGTTCATTTCTGAAATCAGGGTTGCAGTTACAGTGTTGTAATAAAATAGTATGTCAGCTGGATCTTGGTGATTTTCTACTGGAAAAAGTGAAAAAAAAAAAAGAAAATTCGTGGCATTCTCAAGAACTGGTTTTCTGCACAGAGGTACTACTTAGATATATCTGTCAGTGTCTTGGTTTGGAAAGACAGGTGTCTGCCGGGGAAAGCTGGAGCCTCCCTTGGAATGGAGAATGTAAACCCCCTCTCTCTAAATCATTAGAATTTTGAAATTAAAGGGCTTTCAGGCAAAGTTATAGGAATAACGGTTCTTTACTGGGAATATTAAAAATAAAAATGTGGTAGTAAAAAAAAAAGCAAACAAACAAAAAAAGAAAACTCTGAGTCGGAATACAACCTGATATCCTGTTGGTCAGGGTGTTGGGTGCAGTCTAATTAAGTCTTCCTGGACTGCCAGATGTGGTTCTGTTGGAGCAGAGATGATCTTGTAGAAGGGTGTAGTTTTCCTCTGAAGGTCCAGTGGTGGTGAGGTGGGTCCGGTCTTCCTCTGGGAATCCAGTGGAAAACAGGCTGTCCTGATGTTCTGAATGTCAGGTTTTGTCCAGGTAGGAATGCTTGGCTGCTTCTGCTGGGTGGAGCATCTTACAATGGGATGATGCAATTTTATCAGTCATGTAGTGAGCCTTAATGACTCATTAACAGCAGATATCTCCCTGGGGGGAGGATGGATCGTGGAAGAGATAAAGAACATTGCCCCACCTGATTTTAACAGCTGGCACATTAACAGAAAACACTTGCCCCCTCCCCCCCCCAGAGTTATGAGGAATGGGTCATAGAACAGATAAAGGAAACACCTCCCCAACTGTTTTCAACAGATGGCAATAGAGTACATACTTTTGGTTACATCTTGCATTGCAACCCAAGACAGATAGCCAAGTTTTTCGCAGTAGATTTTCTTAGAACATGTGTTACTTTTCATGCATGTTGCAGGTGGAAGTTTCCTTTTTCCCCTTCAAATTTACATGTAGGGCAGATTGAATTTCCTTCTACCCTTTCTTTACTCTAGTGTTGGTTTATTTTTCCTTTTAATCAATACCACTCATTAAAAAAATATGGTCCTAATGAATATTTTTTTATTTTTTTTCTGTAGAGATAGTTTTAGGACTGTTATTTTTACTTAGTGGTGCCTTCCTTACCAGGAGCCAGATTCTTTCATATGCTCTTAAGAAAAAAGGTTAGAATGATGTTTACCCACTACAAGCTGGGACACAAACCTATTTCATGTCAAAGTTTGAATGGACAGCCAGCCTTGCTCTTTCCATATGTGCACTATAATCTGTTCTTCTGTGATGGAGAGGAAAGTCAATCACAGACATAAACAAGAAAGATCTTCTCTTGAAAACTCCTTGGGTCACCAACTACTGTAACATACAGGCTGCTATACCCATCTGTGATTTCCAGTGTTTCTGACAGTTTCAAAGTGGGCAAGCTTCCACACTATAGTGGAAGGTTATCAATGCCTCCAAAGTTGGCATTGTATTGCTCACATGATAAATGGGGTGCAGAACAGTTTATGGCGAAGATTTTTTTTTTACAGGACAGTGATTTGAAATTCCCTGCAGAAAAACTCGGCAGATGGAGTTAGATTACAATGAAGAACTAATATTTTAAGAACAGAGATTGCTATGTTGTTATCTTTTGCCTAGTAAGAGACTTATAAAAGCTTAAGAGCTGGACTGCAAATGTTTTGTTTGTTTGTCTGTTTGTTTTAGTTTGTTTTTTTTTTTTCTGATATTGAATTTTTTTATCAATATATTTATTTGAAAGTATTTTCTTGATTTAGTTATGTTATAAAATGTAGAATGAACCAGAAATGGGTATTTATTTGAGAAAACTGAAAAGAGTGCCCTAATATCTCCATTTGTAAGTTTGTATTAGCAAAATATGTTCTCCTTAAGTATAGTTTAATCAACTGTGTTGTTGCTTCTGGCAGCTGTGCCAGCTTCTGTTGCAATGTAGTTGACGTAAGCATGCAAATATAGCTGAGTTTAAACCAAGGTTATCCCCTTATTAAAGCTATCAGTCCAGATGACTAAGAATGGGGGCATAGCAGCATTAAGCACACATTCAAGGAAAGATCTTATATATTTTTTTTATATTTATACATAAAAATGTGTACAGAAATGCATTTGATTTCACACTCATTCCTTTCACCGAATATGCTGATTTTAACAGCAAATTTTTAACTTCTATTGTCACAGTCTCCTAATTGTTTTCTAAGATCTTACCGTTATTCCTCTATGCTTATACATAGACCGGCTAGGGTTGTACTAAACACATCAATTCCATAATATACAAATGCCATATGTTCTTTCCTACGCAATTTCATTTCATGCTTTTCTACTACATTAACTCTTTATTGATTAGGAGCAACTCTACAAATTCCAGATCATTTTGGTGGACTAAAATGATCAACGATAATAGAAAGTTAATATCAGGGTTTTTTACTGTATTTCTCAGTTGTGCAAAGCAACTACCTACAGAGTGTTATGAATTTGCCTCCCATGGTGCTGCCAATGTGAAAATAGTCTCTATACATTTTCTGGCAGTTTTCCTTCTGGAGTGAATACTTAATTGGCTTTTATTTAAACATTGGCTTATATTTGAACATTGACAATGGAGCATATATATACATGCACAATTAGAATATATATTTAATATATCCATCAATGTAGTTTCATGTGTAAGAATTACAAAATGTAGAAAACTTACCTGGTGAAGTGGTGGGTAATAATCTGAACTCTGGTTTGTCTCAGCTTAGCACTGTGTGCTTAAGTTTAGCCTGAAGCTTACAGTGAACCGAGGCTGGGGAAAGAAGGTCTACAAGATGTTGGAACAAATGCTGAATGATCCTGCCTTTGATAATAGATTCCTAGCTGTCGGCAATATATTTGTAAGGGCTTCCGAGATCTTACCCAGGCTGTTGCAGAAGATATTACTTTGGGAATCCATTGAGGCCAGAGATACTTTTGAATGACATTATGCCTGCTCATGGACAAATACCTGACAGCATAATCTGTCTGCAGCCCCTCCAGCTCCAGGTGGTCTCCATGTTTTTTTCTGGAGTTATCAAGTCCTTAGAGAAAATGATGGGAGTTGGGCGTCATATTAAATATGCAAACATCTTGAATATGCTTTATTTTTATCCAATTTTCCTTGCTGAATTATTCTCATTGATCATTTTCATTTTTTGTCTGCTGTTGATCATTGAGAGGAAAACTTTGGAGGATTTTCTACAGTGACCCCAAGACCAAGAATTAATAGGTAACAGAGATACAACCTACCTGTGTGGAAATATTGATAAGTTACTTTTTCCTATGCCTCTTTGTGTTTCGCCATGTGAAGTTCCATATTCTCAGTTTCATGCTATGTTAAGATTCCCCTGTAGCATTTTGCAGCAAAGCTTTCATTTTGTCAAGCTGTCACGCATTCATATATTCTCTTTTACTGGCAACCTATGAGTTCAGATGCAAGAGAGATGCCAGTGGCAACCCCTCTCACATATAAAGACTGGCAATTCATTCCTACTGTTTTAGATCTCTTTTTATTTGGATTATTTTAGGAAAAGCTGCTGTGTCGTAAACTTACTTTCTTTTTACTTTTTTCTTCTTTTTTATTTTTTCTCCTTTTTTCTTTTTTTCTCCTTTTTTTTTTNNNNTTTTTTTTTTTTTTTTTTTTTGGTAAGGGTCTTTTCTTAGTAACCTTGCTGAAAGCTTTTTTGAAATTTAGATACTTTTAATCTGTGGCAGTAAGCTTGAGTTATATACTCACTGATGCACCCAATAGTTTTAATAGGTTTTGTGAAGGCAACTTCCCTTCACAAAACTGTGCTCAATTCGACCTTGCAGGATTTTATCCATGTCCTCCAACTTGGTACTTTAATACAGTCTACAAATTTTGTCCATCACAAGGGTCAGACGTGGCGCCCTGGGTCATTTGGACCATGTTTCAGAAAAAGTCATGTTCCATCATTGTTTTGCCATACTCTTTCCTGGGGCTGTTAGGTGACAGTTATCCCATCACAGCTGATGATTCAGTGGTTTACCACTAAGAATTACTTTTTTTTAATTACAGATCTTGTCTTTCTGATTCTCTTTTTGTTTTAATTTTGAAAAGATACATCTACTGCACTGATCATCAGAATAACTTTTATTGCCACTGTGTAGGAAAGTGAGTTTTAAGGAAGGAGCAGAAAGGAAGGCAGGTTAGGGCTGCTTAGCCTTTTCTCGAAGAGTGTTTTTCCCTTTATACAGGACATTGCACAAAACCTGAAGCAAAATAAAAAGAAACATAAAACAACTGTACACTGAGATATTGACAGAATATTACAAGTAGTCAGTTAAAGCTTTTGAAATAAAAGTTTTTCTTTATGATAGGACACTGGGCAACCTAGGCTGCTTCAGTTATGGGTCTGGGGGAGCCAGAAAAAAAATATTACATCAAAAGGGAAGGAGAAAATAGTGAAGAAAATCAAGACTTGATTAAAGGATAATGATTGTTGCCATCCTGTGAGTTTCCTTTCATACACCCTGGCTGTTGGATATTGTCAGTGAAATGAAGACATTTGGTAAATGCTGTCAGGTGGGAGAATCTATGTAAAGTGAAAGCTGTGACAGACAGGACTATACAAACATATGAACAACAAAATTCTCAGCAAAGCTGAGAAGCTTTGGCTGTTATAAAGAGATGCTGGATAGCTGTTTTCTGCTAGCTGTTTTCTGCAGTCCCAAAATATCAGTATTACTGCTGAAACCATTTAAAAGCATTTGATTTTTAGTTTATATTTCTAAGCCTACACTGGATATTTTCTAGCACAGCTTCAGCAAGGCTTTCGACATTGTCTCTCATTATATCTTCATAGGCAGACTCAGAAGATGGGAATTATGTGAGTGGAC
This sequence comes from Donacobius atricapilla, assembly GCA_013397315.1. NCBI lineage: Eukaryota > Metazoa > Chordata > Aves > Passeriformes > Mimidae > Donacobius > Donacobius atricapilla. The sequence continues at coordinate 217,708 of WBMY01008619.1, forward strand.
AGTGATATGTATTGAGAACTGGCTGAATGGAAGATCCCAGAGGGTCGTAATCAGTGACATAGGTCCTGGTTAGAGGCCTGTCATTAGTGGCGTTTGCCAGGGTTTAATACTGGGTCCAATATTGTTTAATTTCTTCATCAATGAGTTGGATGAAGGGGCAGAGGCCTCCTCAGCAAGTTCACTGATGGCACAAAGCTGGGAGGAGTAGCCGATACCCCAGAGGCCTCTGCAGCCCCTCAGAGGGACCCCAACAGCTTGGAGAGATGGGCAGAGAACTGCCTGAGATGCAACAAAGGCAAGTGCAGGGTCTTGCAACTGGTGAGTAGTAACCCCATGCAGCAGGACAGGCTGGGGGATGAACTGCTGATAAGCAGCTCTGCAGAGAAGGACCTGGGAGCCCTGGTGGACAACAAGCTGTCCATGAGCCAGCAGTGAGTCCTTTCGGTCAAGAAAGCCAAAGGTATCCTGGGACGCATTCGGAAGAGCATTGCCTGCAGTTTGAGGGACATGTTTCTGTTCCTGGGGAGGCATAGCTGGAGTGCTGTCTGCAGTTCTGGGCTCCTCAGTTCAACAGAGCCATGGAACAGGTCCAGTGGAGTGTAACACAGAGGATTATGGGACATGAGCATCTCTCTTATGAGGAAAGGTTGAGGGAGCTTGGCCTGTTCGGCCTTCGGAAGAGATGACAGAGCAGGAACCTGATCAGTGTTGGTAAGCAGTGTGTCAAGAGGATGGAGCCAGGCTCTTCTTGTTGGGGCCAGGTAGCAGAGCAAGAGGCAACAGGCAGAAATAGATGCCCAGAAAGTTCCACCTGAACATGACGTAACCAAGTGCTGGAACAGATTGCCCAGAGAGGGGTTGGAGTATCCATCACTTGAGGACCATCTGGACACAGTCCTGTGCTGTGTGCTCCAAGATGAGCCTGCTTGAGCAGGGAGGTTGGACCAAATAGTGCACTGAGGTCCCTTCCAGACTTACCCATTCTGTGATTCTCTGTGTGATTTTTTTTTAACTGTATGTGGGCAAAGCTAAGAACCTGAGTCACTGCAGTTAAAACCACTATGTTTCTATCCACACACTGACTTTACTGCAGCTCAGTGGCATAAATCAAATAGCACGTTTTATCATACCTGTATTTTGATAAAGCTAACCTCTTTTAGGTTGTCAAGCAATGCCTTCATAAAATTAAGCTATTGGGTTTGTTCTAAATGTATATTCTAAATATTGTTGTTAATTTCAGTGGTATTGAGTATTAGTTCTTTTTGTATATAAGGAGAAACTTCATAAGTATTGGTCTAGTCTTGCTTTTTGCATAAACACCTTTAGGTTCTCTCTATATTGCATTAGAGTTGTTGGGACTATGTGTTATTTTTTTTTTTTTTTTTTGTTAATTACACAGTTGATGAGGGCAAGAAATTGACATATTTGAGTGTAGTATTGAAAAATGTAGAAATTATTTTTATATGGGGATGTAGTATCTATAAACAAAAAACATGTCGTATAGTTGTTTTAGTAGCCACAGATCAGTTGTAAATGATAAAAATTTTATAAAAATGATAAAAATTTTTATCATTAAAAATGATAAAAAGAAGTTGTGCTTTTTTTTTACCACAAAATTACTCTGAACATTAAATATCTTTTCAGTAAGAGCTGTTCTTTTGGCCACCAAATGGTTTTAAACATTACGCATATTTTAAAAGTATTACTGTTCTCAGCCACTGAGTGACTGTAAACATTAAATATGTTTTATAAAAGCTGCTTTTCAAGCTACTGCCTGCATAGCAATGAATATAATTTTTGTTTAAAGTTGCTTTTCAGCCACTGAGCTATTTTTTTCTTATACACTCAGTTCTATTTATAATTTTTCAGAGAAGAAACAAGTGCAAGGTTTCACTGACACAAGGCAGCTCTTCATTTATGAGAGCTAATCATGTCCTACTCATCTTCTCATAAAAACTGCAGGTAATAATAAGTCAAATTTTAAAAGGATTTTAATGGATATTTTGCATGGAAAGTGACTGCATATCTAGTGTTCTAGTCATCCATGTTTGTGTTTTACTTTGCAGTAAACCAAAAAAATAAAAGCAGACATGACTGATATTCTGTATTAAGAAATCTAAGAAGTCAAAGGAATCAGTCACTGATGGTCTGTGTGAATCAATCAAGTCATCATCAGCCCTAGAGGAGGGCAAAAGAGAATGCGAAATAGTCGCAAGATTACTAAGCAAATGGGAATCACTACACTATGATTAAAGGCTTTAATTCTGTGTGCAGAAATAACTCTATGTGGCAAATTAGATGTAATCCTAGCAAGGCCTGGAGTGATAAGAAAAGTGTTCATGAGAATCTGGCTTAACAAGAACTAAGAGAAAAATCAGTGATCACAAACATACTGTTAAGGACAAATTATTCTCTGTTTAGAGAACCCTATAAGACTTAAAGTCTACAACAAAGACACTGAAGATAAAAATAGTACCTTAGGAAAAGAAAATCTACATAAACCAGAGGTCTAAAAATATCTGCAGACCAAGGAACAGTATATACAAGAATATGTTTAAATGGAATGTCAGCCAATTAGTAGGTGTATCTGTCTGCCAACTTTGGATTTAATGAGTCCTAGATACTTAACAGCTCTCCTTGTCTGTAGTAAGGAACAGCATAAATGGGCAATCCAGTCCAATATCTGTCCTGTACAATGTAGGTTTTTTCCTAAGGAATCTTTACAGATCTTGTGGGAACAGGAATCTGACATCCCTCCAGCCTTTTCTCAACAAGGATACGGATAGAGCTAAATGAAACCTTTCCACAAGAAATATTTTGCTATATGAGTTTCTGTACAACTGAAAGGTGCAAACATGTAATTCTCTTAAAACTTTTTATGAAAAACCAGATGGCTGCATAGTGAGTCAGGTTAGCTGGTGACTGGAAAATTAAACAGGTGGTTCCTGTATTAGTAAAGGAGCGTTCTTTATATCACCCTGGCAAGCCAAGCACTGACTGGCTTGGAACCCATAGGCAAAGCAGTATTCTCTGAAGCTTGGAACATAGTGCATTTGCCTGTTCCCTTATTTCTCTTCCATATAGTTGATGACAAGACAAGTTGTCATACTTTCCAATTTCCTGATTTCTCTTCCATATAGTTGAAGACAAGACATATTGTCATACTTTCCAGACAAGCTAGTCAGCCTGCAGGCTATACAGGTAATAACTCAGTAGGAAGAAGACCAATGGAAATGATAGAAACTGTTTTCTTTGCTAAAAAATTGGTAGTCACAGTATTGTTTTCTGGAGTGCAATTTTATTTTTTTTTTTTCTGGAATGATGCAGGATGAAGTGAAAATCTAAAACTATCTGAAATATCACAGTAAAGTAAAATTTCACTGTCTAGACATCCTTACTTGCCAGTTGTGTCTGAACACCTTTTGTGCAGAAGCCAGCAGTAAATGTAAGATCATTGAGGATTAAAGATGCAAAGAATGGAAAAAGAATGGGAGTTGACTTCAAGCAGGTGTGTGTCACCCTGATTTTTTCAGCTTTCTGATGTGTTTCTCAGTTCTAATGTTTTTCATAGTTCTCGGTTTCTTTCTCACACATGGGTGTTATAAATAGAAGCAATGTTTATGTTAGACGAGGTTGTTTACATTCCTTCTCTTGGAGGGATGAACAGTTAATGGACAGTTGTCTTGACCAATGGGATGGGAGAGGTGTCAAACTTCTCCTCCAATCCCTGGTCTGTGTAGAAATACCATAAAAATACAGTCAAATGTTTTAATAAATAGTTCATGCCTTTTCACCAGACAGTGTGCATGTATGTGTGATTATGTGTCCAACAACAACAGGTGTGAAAGTAAAGAAGGGCAGCAGACGAAGACGAAAATCTTTATAGTTTGTTCAGCTTTCACTTCAAGAACTACTGGAGAGAAATTGACACCTTTTATACTGCCTTGGACTTGATTTAGGTTGACACTAGTAAAGAGACAGCTATTATTTCAGTTAACAAACCTCAGGACTGTTCTTTTATTTTCATAAAAAGCTTAATGAGTGTTGATGCATAAGCACTCAAGATATCAAAATTCTTATGGAGTTGTCTTGAGGGACCAGAAAACAGCAAGGAATAGGCAAGAGGACCTCCAGCCAAGGGATTACCTGGCACACCATTCTGCACCAGGATTGATGGAGAATGTTGCTGCTGGTACTCTCAGAGCTGTAATTGCAGGTAACCATTCACATCTTGGTACACATTGTTAACAACAGATGATTTTCACTGGAAATAATTTGTTTACCGGTAGTCATCCCGCTGAGGTTGGCATGATGCTTTGGGAATAGGTATTCTAAATGGTAAAGGATAATATGAATCCCAACAGACAACCCAATAAAAAACTGGTTAAGAAGCCTACAGCTGGAGATTATCTCCTCAATAATATCTTTCATCTTCCATCTGTGTTTATAGCGGTTAGTACAGTAAGCATCAATTTTATCATTTGTTCTGGTCTAAGGAAGTATCCTGACTTATCTGAAACATAAGATAGTTATGTAGCTAACATTCCCATTCTGTAGAAACATCACCTTAGAAACCTATCTATCCTCTTGTCTCTGTAAATTTCCAGAACTAGAGCCTGGGAGGAGGTTAAACACACATTTAGGCAGATTATAATGTCACAGCCTATTTGGGGCTAAGTTTTATCCAAGCACAATTTACTGCTTCTCTACCTCATAAAAAGGATTTGGGTTCAGATACATGTCAAATATTTTTCTAATCCCCATTTTGTTAGGTGTAGTGGCTGTACATTGCCTAAATTGCTCATGTCATTCTACAAAACATTTTCTTTTCCTATTTTTAACATTTTTGACTTTTAGTCTTGAAGATAAATGCGTATAGGAACAGATGATTTAGCTTTGGTATAGTCCTACCTACTGAATACATCTCTATCATGCCACATCTTTTTGTCTCCTTTCTAAATTAAATAGATTAAATCTTTAAAGTTCTATGCGGAAAACTTTTCATGTCTCAATCACTTTTACTGCTTGCCTCTGAGCCCCCGTTACTTTTGCTGTCCTTTTAGTGATAAGGCAGCAGTAATCAATATTTTCAACAGCCTTGAGAGAATTCAGATGAGAAAGATACCTGAAGGGCAGGTTCAGGTGCCCAAGCCTACAATTTATGGTCTTGCAAGAGATGATACAGACACAGATGCTCAAATTATCAGCCCTACTTGCTACTTCTCTGGTTCAGTAGCTCCAAATTCATCCACTTTTTCTTGCTGCCTTCACTCCATATCACCTTATGCCTGAACACAAACCAAACCCTTTCAGACAGTTTTCAACAGATGCTTGATTGTCCTGGGGATTCTTTCATGATTCTTCCATGTGATTCTGAATGAATCCTTTGTTCACAGGTTTTAAGTCCTAAATCAATATTAATCACTGAGCATAATTCAGTGAAGTATAAGCACCTTGTTGTTCAAACAGTGGATGATCCTGTGTGCCTTCCAAAGATCATCCAGTTGCTAATATAATGGAGGGGGGCAAAATCTTACTCTGGTTGAATAATAAAAACAGATTTACTATGATATATTAAAGCACTGTTTTTGATAGTTTTGTTTGCAATACAGGTGAGGGAATAAGGGGGAACTCTCAAGATTTGTGGAGGGAGAGGCAGTGAGTGAACAAATGTAAATAGCCTTTTTTATTTCACACAATCCAGATTCAGACACTGCTGTACTAGGAATTGCTGCAACATAAAATGTTGGACAATCAGTTCCTACATCAGCTTTTCTTTGTAAAAAATAAGCAAAAGCAAATTCTAGCTTTTCCTTCTGAAGAAAATCTTACATAAATGACCTGAGAGGTGCCAAGATGTCAGACTGTCTGCCTGAATCAAAAGATCATAGCAAGTCATCAGCTCCTTAAATTCAAAAATCCATATGAAGCTAGTAATTGAACTGGCAAGCTGTAAAGAAGGAATCCTCTCTTTGGGCCACTGCACAGCAATAAGAGATCTTTGAGCAGCTGATTTAAGGCAAGATAAAGGATAAGAACTGCACCAGCACATCCTGCTGATTTACTGTAGAGATGAAGTTGTGGCAGTTCAGTAATACCTATACTGCAATCTGGATGCTTTATATTTTAGCCACCTTGATCGATTTTATTTGGTTAGCATGAGGATACAGTAACAGTGAGGACAGGACAGGTTTTATGGCAGCATAGTACAAGAGACTTTGGGGCACTAACTCACCAGCTGCCTTGCAGGAATGTCCTGCTGGTTCATTTCCAGTGCTGCTGTTGCCCAGACTGCCTATATTAAAGACTACATGAGGCTGCACCTTTCGCACTGCAAATGTGTTCCATGATTTGAGTACTGACTTACTTGTGAACACAGCATGCATCATATCAGTACTGCTCTTATCAACAGCAGAGACTGTAAACTCTTTTGTAGGGTCTTGTTCATGGAAGCTCTTCATCAGCACATTCTTAGGACAGATTTTTAAAGGTAACTTGGTGCTGAGGGTTTTACAAGCATCTTGTGGGTATTTTTTTCCTTGAAATGGCTAAGTGTAGGGCATATAAATGGTTTTGAAAACCCTAGTCAGTCTTCAGACTCCGAAGTATTTTTAATAGCTTGCATTGTACCACAAGTTCCTCAAGCTATACTGAGAATCCCTTATCTATAGACACCTAACTTTTGCTGACCTACATCATAAATATGAGTCAAGATGCCTGTGAAATTTGGACAAGTACTTGGAGTGATGTCTCTGGAACCCAATCAGATCAGACACAAATCAAATTCAGCACTACTACAGTAAGTGAGGGCATGCCATAGAGAGTTAGACACCCACATGCATTTATGTGTCTGATTCCACATGAAAAGTCATAGCACCTGCCTGAAAATGTAAAAAAAAGTAAGATTCCATGATTTTTTTTTCCACGGGTACCTAAAATGTCATCTAACTCTGTCCCCAATATGCTTGTGCATAGAAGCACCTGAACTTTACACTTCTGAGCAGCTAGAAGCCAATTAATGCCTAAGCACTGTCAGAAATCATAAAGTAGATATACCTAATTCTCTCTCGGAAGCCAGTCAGTGACATTTTCAGAGTTCAGAGTTACATCCCATGCAAAACGTGGCTGGAGGAGAGGTTACATGTTTTTCATTTTGCAGCGAGGTAGGTAGAAAACTTGCACAAGATGCTGCAGATGCAGCTTTAATATTTTCCTTTTTTTAATACCCCTTGCTTATGTTTTAACCAACAGAGTCTTTGTGGTTTTTCTTCCTTCTCCCCTTTTTTGGCCTGATGAATACTTAATGATCCTACATAAAACAGATGAGCTTCCTCCTTTTTTTTTTTTTGAGAGAGTGATGCTCTTGAGAGCACATTCACTCAGGACGTAGGAAATAAGCATTCAACCAACATATAACAGGAGAGTGACTTAAAATAATCTGTAGCTCATGTACCCACTAAACAGGGGAGCAACATCATCTGCTTCTTCATTTTGTCACAATAAGGTTGCTTTAAACTGTTAACACAGAAAAGAGTTCAAAATTGTTATCCTCAGTAAATAATTTCTGAGAAAGAAGATATCTAGGATGCAGCTTTTCTCATTGGTATTTCTTACAGCACCTTTTCACTAATAAGCTTGCTTGTATGGACCTCTTTGTTAGGCATCTAAATAACACCAAAGAGAAAAACCCTGCATGTGGTCTTATTGCATTTTGCAGTGGCTCTTTTCTGTGATTCATGCCTCAGTATTTTTGTGCATAAAAGCATCATGTAATGCCACTTCTCTGTTTTATAGGTGTAGTCTTGAAGCTGGTGAAAACTGAGCTGAAACATTAATTGCAGAGCTTGATTCTTAATGCTTATTTGGTACCAGAACTGACAAAACACACATAGGATGTGTTTACAAGGGAAGTGGGGGAAATTACATTAAAAAGTATGTCTTTTAAAACAGGTTTGTGAAGGTGTCAAGGAGAAAAAAAAAAGTTGATGAATACAAAAAAAAGGAAGTAGTAAAAAGTTAGTAAAGAGGATGAATAATAGGACAATATATGAATGCTCATTAAAAAAAATATGGGCAAGATTAGTTTAGTGAGTTGATAACCATGATATCTGTTTTTATGTATGGGGAAGGACTGCATGGACTATTTAAAATTAGGATCTGGGGTTTTTTTGTTTAGTTTATTTGTTTGGTGTTGGTGGTTTTTGTTTGTTTGGGGATTCTTTTCATTTGTTTGGGTTTTTTCTGTTGTTTTGTTTTTTGTTGTTGTGGTTCTAATTTATTTTGTTTTTATTTGGGATTAGGACAGAATTTTCTTTTGCAATTTTTACAACTATTGATCCTTGGAAAAAATCAATAATTTGGATTGTAAATTTTTTAGCCATTTTAAGGAGAGGTCAAGAGTCCTTGAATAGTGTATACAATAAAATTTTAAATAGTGGATATGTAGGCCAGGAATTGATTTTTAACAGATGTAGATTAATCTCTAAAATGATAACACAACAAATGTTCAGCAAATATTTTCCCCTGAAATATAGAATTCTGTTTTATGAGTTAAGCAGAATATCTAGGCCATATTTAGGTGCATTTAATTTTAGCTCTGGTATTTCAGAAGTTCAGAATTTTATGAATATCAAGGCTTGCTTACCTCAAAGGTTTTAGAATTTATGAATAAAGATTTTGGGGGGTGGAACAGAAAAGTAAATTTCTAGAATAGAATCCTCACCTAAGAAGGGCCAGACCACACTTCAGCCCAGTCAACAGTGAGATAAGCTCTGCCTTTACCATTTTAATTACCATTAATTTTTTTTAATATTTATATATGTATATATATATATATTGCCAGTGGTGCCAATTTAAGCATTGCTTTTTATCTGATCTCCAGAGATAAGCGATTTTGATCATCAAAATAGAGAGAAATGCAAATCAGGGGGAAAAAATCCCAGAGAAGGCTCAGGATAACTCTAATGAGTAAATGATTTAAACTCCTGTCTGGTAAGAATTGTAGAGTTTCTACCTTAATCATTTTAACAATGTGAAGTACAGTTAGGCCTTTTTATATCACCCTTAACTAGAATTTTTTGTATCCAGCTGTGCAGCACAAATATTGAAATCTTGCTTTTATACATTTAGGTATGGTCACAATTTATATGCATGTTGTTCTGGTCTTTTTTTTCTTTCTGTCTTTTGTCTTTTTTAAAGAACATAATGCATTGAAATAAAATTGAGGCACTAAAGAAGCCCTCAAATAAGATACAAGGGCTTAAAATTAAAATTATAAAAGAATGCTGCACCCTTCCTATAGAGACAGTTAAACATCCCTGTCTGATTTTACTCCCTTTTTTTCAAGGTTCAGGTATTTTAAATAAGGAATCCTAATTTTTCAACATGTTTCTTTATAAAACTAACAGATTATCAGTGAAATATTTGCAAAGCATATATATAGCTATAGCTATATATAACTTGAATCACATCAGGAGAAGGTTATATATATAACTCCCAAATAAGAGAAAGTCTTCTCAAAGAAGAATTGTTGTAAGTCTTGTAACAAAGACTTGTTAGTCCACAGTTCAGTGACAGCAGAGGAAGGCAAACAAATGTTTTCTGCTTTCATTTTACCACTGGGAAATTGGGCAGATACAGAAAGTTTGGGCTTAGATTTTTCCTCAGAGCTGTCTTATTACCAGTTATGCCCCTGAATTTTTGGTTATTGATAAGAAACAGAAGAACATGATGAAGGAATGACCATGGAGAAAGGAAATGAAACTCTGTATTGTATTACCATATATCCTTCAATTATTTCAATAATAAATCTCAATTACTTACTTTAAAATATAATTATATGATCTCACTGGCTTCAGTACCTTTTAAAGTTTGCTTTAAATTAAACACATGCCAAGTGATGTGCTAGGCAGTTATTTTCTTAAAGCTTGCAGTTAGGCTTTCATTCACATTTTGTATGAATCCAAGGCTGTGCTTACTCAAGATATTTGGGCCATGGAGTAATGTAAAAGGGTTCATGAGTGGAAGTCCTGACCTGGACTGGTATTTGTCATTTTACCCAGGGATAATCCTCCATGAATGGAGAATGGCTTCTACTGCTACTGTTTGATCAGTGTAAGTTTTTGACAACTCTCAAATGATAGGGAAGGGAGAAGGATAAGCCACCCTGGGTGGCAGGGGGAATGCATGACAGTGAGGATGAAGACCAAGGAAGTCCCCGAAAAAGATACCTTGAAGCCTTCTTGCAGGTGAGTTTCAGTGCTGAGCTCCTGCTGACAGTCAGAAGTCCTCTGACTCAACATCTGGGCAAGTGAGATGTTTGGAACATACATTATTTCTGTACTAAGATGGGGATATGGCATTGGTGAGGATTGTGTAAATGAGGAGTGAGACTGTCTTGCAGACTTTCTGAATGGTGATTTTCAACACTACCTTTTAAATAATGAGGAAGAAATTCAGAATTTTTGGGTGTTTTCTTTGACATAGCCTTGAGTTAATGAGCTATATTTCTGATACTGCGCACACATCTATCTTTAGCACATTTGTGCTCCCTCAGGTGGTAACAGGCAGATGTGTGTGCAGGACCATGCAGCCATCCTTGGTGACTGGGCTAAGCTTGATAGGTCATGCACACTTGTTTTTCCCTTCACACATTGTCCTAGCAAATACTTAATCCTTGTCATAAAGTTGATCTGATAAAAATTTAAAGATACAGTTTTCACTGTTGGAAATACCATCATTTTTGTCATCAGGAAGATAAACACCTTTAAAATCTGATCTGTACTTTATGCTCATCCATATCGTACTCCCTCTCATCCAAACTATACAAAGTGCCATACTGAATTATTTCTCTAATGTGGGGGAAAAAATGAGGCCCCTGATTGTTTGGGTTTTTGGTTGTTTTTGGGTTTTTTCCCATAGATACCTGAACTACACACAGTTAACACTGTATTCTAATTTGCAGAACACCAAATACTGTACACTAAAAGTGTAGTGGGATTGGTTCATATTTTCCATTAAAATTTTCAGGTGTTTTCGTTCAAAAGAAAAACTGACAGAATTTCAGTTTTAAGGTAAAATAATCTCAGAGTTGAAGAACTACAGCTTCATTCCCACATGCAAAAATAGATAACTCAAGTTCTTAGATAGATTTATGTGTCTGAGCAACTCAGAACCTCATTCTTTTCCTCAGTGTTTTTCCCCCTCGTCTCCTATCTCCATTTAGGGACTCTCTTCTGACAAGGAAGTAGTACGGCAATATGAGAAATGGAGCCTAGCCAGAACTCCCAGGCCCATATTAATTCTGTTTATTTATTTTGTTTGCCATTTCATGTTTTGTTTTTCCAGTTCCATGAGACATATTAGCAAATACACTGTTTTTGTTATTTTATTTCCCTATGGATGGAAAAAGAATCTGAAAAATCTCACCTTATTTTTAAAAGGAATCTTCCAATACAGAGAATTTTGTGAGACTAACTCTTTTAAAATCAAGAGGAGTACTCCATATAGCAGTATATTCTAAAAATACAGTTGAAAAAGTTATGAAAATAATATCTTTCACTAGTCTGATAAATTCCCATGATCTTTTATTTTTATAGATGTTCACATCAAAAAGTGTTCTGAATGTTTTTCCACTGTATTTGTAAATTAGTTCTACTTTTCAGTAAATTCCCAAGTATTCCAACAGATCTTATGCCCCAAATCTGCAAAACTGTGTATCATTTAATCTTAAACCTAATTTCAACCATACTGAAATATTTCTTTAAAATAGATTTCAAGGAAACAGCTTTTAATTTTAAACTACTTTTGTGTAATATGTCCATCCTGTATGTAGATTAGCAGGTGATCCACACTGATTACATGCTCACTAAATGAAGAATACTAAGGAAAATTCTTCTGGAAGAATTTAAGGTAACAGGAAAATAATATAAGAATGTCGGGCATTTGCTGAGAGGTTTATCTTCAGGCATATTTTCTTACCTGTAGCTTTGTACAATGGTGACATACAACATTCAGTGCTGTTCCTTTTTTTTTTTTTT
>WBMY01008619.1:229785-307510 GCA_013397315.1 Donacobius atricapilla
CTGTGCATTTTTGTTTTTTTTTTTGGCCAGAGGCCATAGGAAAGACAGATGACCTTTAAAGATGTGTTTTTTACCATACACTTGTTGGTTTTTTGGTCTGTTTTTTTTAAAGAAGATGCTCATTGTGCCTTTCTTTTACATTTGTACAATAGGAAATGTCACGTCACACCTTAGTAAGGTAAATATAGTCTCTTTTGCCACTGGTCCCTTTCATTAAGCAGATCTTAAACTTGTGAGGATGTTGTAGGACATAAAAAAAGAATTAGATTAAATATTTTCAGAAGGCAAAGAGCATAGAGAAGGCTTTATTGTCAAATTCTAACTACCTTTTATAAGGTATTCTGATACAGACTTAACATGACTGGTGAATAGGAACGACACCTCTCTAATCCCATTGGTTAAACTAGAGAAACAGAACTAGAAAGACAAAACACCACCTGGAGAAAATTGTTTTGAGAAAAGGACAGTTGTTTGCCAAGACTGTTTTGAGAAGAAACTTTCTTGAGATATTTTTCCCTTGGGAAAAACTTAACAGCTGCTAGCAGGCTAAAATCTCTTAGACTCAAAAATATTAGGCCCACATGAGCAGCAATTTCATTTCCTTTTCTTGTCCATTTTTCATCTGGGGAACCACACTAACATAGAATTTTCTTGTTTCACAAATCTATGCTAATGTTATGAAGTACTATGCTATTGCCCTGGAAAATCATCAGGGCCTAGTCTTATTGGGGAGTCAGAGATTTATGGAAAAACTATTTACTTTTCTTTTAATATATACTAAATATTTCTTTTTGTGACATGTAAATAAAGAGTTTTGACATACAAGCAGTCTGTACAGGTAACTACTTTTTCTTAGTTTACTGACCTGAAAGATTAGAACCACCAAAAAAAATTACTTGTTTTGTGATCAAAGATTGAAATTTTGAAACCCAAATAATTTGACCTTTCTTACTATTATTTCAGAGATAATTATGGTACAATTGTTCAGTGCAAATATAGACATATCTTTCATTAAGATGATCCTCAGTTATTCGGTTATTTTTTTTACATCCAAAATTAAAACAGTGTTTAGGATTATGTTCCCAAGGTGGGGGGGAACACTATTGAAAAGCCTTGAAAAGATTTCTTAACATATGAAATGTTTATAACTAAAGTTTTCACCAAAAATCAATTCTCTTTTGCAACATGGCTATTGCAGACTTCTGTGTGATTCATTTGGGCACTAACAAATGCCCATAGAGATCAGCTTGGGGCCTGCATGATACTCTTGTGCATAGGAAGACGGTTTTAACAGTTGATTTCCCGTCATGTCAGTATGCAAGAGGAATGTAATTGCAGATCTTTCAATATAGTTAAAATTGCCATTAATGTTAAATGTTTCCAGATTTTTGAGGGTTTTTTATAAATATTTCCCAGTATTTCAGCCTCTCTAATGTGACAAGTATCAGCAGGTTTCTTTTCTTCTAGGAGAGGTTTAAGGCTACATCCTTTATTCCACGCACCTTGAGTATTTCAAAGGAATGAGCAGAACTAGGTCATGTTCGGGTCACTTATTATTTAATCTCTCCACCTACGATCCCAACTGGCTTAATCCGTTCTTGTGCTTGTCATTAGACTGTTGATCTCTGATCACCCTGATGACACTGGATGGGTGTACTGCACAGTCAGAGCTGGGGCTACTGATTTCTAATTGTCCTCAAATTTACTACAGTGGCTTTCACTAATGTGCAGTTTTATTAAGCTACCAGGAAGAACTTGATAAATCATCTTTCTATGCTTGAAAACTCCAGTGAGCCTTTAAAAGCCAGGTGATAACACTGAGAAGCTGCATTAAATTCTAGTAGAAATTTGAATAGAAGGAGGAATATATTTTTGTGTCTAAGAATATAATTTATATGGCCACTGTTGTAGGTGAAAACATAATTAATGTTTGCAATCCCATATGGATTTTTTTACACTATTCAGATCACCTCTGGGAAAATTATAATCATAGAATGCAAAAGATTTACGTAAGGTCAAGTGAGTGATTGTCTGGCCAAGGAAATGGGAATTGCCCATTTACAGAGGACCTTATTCATGTGTCCACACGGGGTGTCAGCCCCAAAGCTGAGCCTCTAGAGGTGATAATTCACATCTGGCTCCAGGAACAAGACAGGTGGAGGCCAAGGATCATGAGTGCTTGAGAGCTAGGCTGTGATGGGTCTCACATCATCCCTGAAGACGTTCCTGCTGCCATACAAAGTGGAGATGATCTGGAGTGAGGACTCTGAAGCACACAAGTTAGCTTGAAAGACCCAGGAAAAGACAGGTATTTTGTAAGCAACATAACTGAACTAGCTCATGGAGAGGGTATAACCTTTATGATATATTATACCTGTTATGGTTTGTGTTTTTAAAAGCATGGCTTTATTTTAACAAGATGTCAGAGCTGATGCTGGCTTTCCTGAGGGCAGCACAGAAGAGGACCAGAGGTCTCTGTAGCTGGCACTGTGCCCTAAACTGTGAGCCAAGTCATGACATGTACATGGTTGTAACAATTGAGGCTCCGCCAGAGCCCAGATCTTTCTTCCCTGTTGCAAGCCCTACCCAGTGAAGCATTAGGGTCAGTATCAATATCAGAAGGTAAAAAAAAAAAGAATCAAGCTCTCTGACAAACAACAGTTTTACATAAATGCATCTCCAGTACAAGGGAAGTTGCTTCCGTCCTCTAGCGTTATCTTGAGGTATCTAAAGATTCTGAGTTTGTGTTTCAGTCTGCAGAAAGTACTACGCTAGGCAAGTGTGATACTTTTGCAGAAAAATAAAGCTAGAAAAAGGGGAAAATAACTTTCTTTATTTTTTTATAGTGCAGCTTGTTTAATCCCTGAAAGTTTTCTTTAAGGAGATTTTTTGGCTAGAGTGCGAGAATCTAAACAGAGAAGATCTGTGTTAAATTTCAGCTGAATATGCTTTGAAATTGAGATGATATTTAAAACTGAAAAGAATCATTTAAAACTGGGGAAAAAAAGAAAAAAAAAAGCAGCTGCTTCAAGGAAAAGGGAAAAAAAAGTGAAGAAAAAAATCCATATCACATCAGTCTAAACTGTGGTGCATCAGAAGTATCAGTATGGGACGGCATGTATTTACCACATCTCAGTGTGCTGTTCCAATGTCTTTGTACTTGCTGTTCTGTGTAATCATCAGTCCCTGTTGGATTCCATGTAAATTCCAAGTGCAAGCAGTACCTATTTCCTCTGGAAGCATTTCACTCTACAAAACTACTGCAGAAGGTGATACAATATTCCCATTGCTCGGTGGTGCCCTTTTTCATGCAGCCTTATCTTTCAGCCCTTAGGGACTGAAGCTGCATCTGCTGCAGAGCTGTTTCTGTAATAGCTCTCTGAGAGCCTATTCCAGGTAGTCTCTAATTAGACACACCCAGATGGTGGGCACCAAGCAGATGTCCTGCCAGCTTGGGGTGGATATGGAAGGAAGTTTTCTCCTGGCTCCCTGTAGTTTCTTTCTAATGTTTTCTTTTCCCCCTATTTTTCCTCACAGTGAGCGTTTGAAGTGCTTGCTCATCATTTCTAACATATGAAGCAAGCTCAGGAGCTGTACTCTAAGGTAGTAAGCATTCACTGTGTTTGGTGTAGTCTGAAGCCTAGACATATCGAACTCATGTTACCCAAATGCTGTCGCTAACAAAACAGCTCACTTGTGCTTTGATACACAATCTTTATCAACAATTAAGATTTTATTCTAGGACACTAATTAACAATTATGTTCATACTGCCAGAGATGTAAGTAAGCACACAACCATGTCTGTGTAGACAGCCTTGCAGATGAAATGAATGCAGCTAGCTGGAATAGAGCCTGATGTTTTCAGCCACATGAGTAAACATAAGAAGCAGATCTCCAAAGTACAAAACAGTTATTTTCTGAGAGCTTCTTTTCACAGTAAAACTGTACTTTAAATGTTTAGCTACATCTGACGTTGAAAATGTTTTGAGGCAGAATATTTACTTATCCAGCAATTTGACCATCATGCTCACAATGTTGTGTTTCATGCTCCATTTGCCATAAATGTTGATGTGATTTTCACAGTATTTGGGGCAACGAGAATTTTAATTAAAAATTTTCCATATTATTCCTCCACCTTGCTAAATGTGATTAAGTACAGAACAACTAAAATAAAATAATAAAACCTTAAGTGGATTTGCAATAAAGTGTCCTGTAATCACATCTGTTTCAAGACATTTAACAAAGTCAATCCACAGATCTTTCTATTGTATTGCCATTTTTTTAATAAAATGACTTAATTTATTAAAAAGTGACTTAATTTATTAAAAAGCAATTATCACAAAATGGCTGTTCACCAGATAATACTTTATGATGTAAAGATTTGTAAAATATGTAACTTAGAAACTTGTACTGGTTTTGTCTGGGGTAGAATTAATTTTATTCACAAAGACTGGTAGGGGGTTGTGTTTTGGATTCATGCTGAACTCTGGATTAATAACACTTTCTGAGTATTTTTGGTTTTGTTATTGCTGAGCAGGGTTTACACAGAGAGAGTCTTTTCCTGCTTTTCATACGGCCACACTGGTGAGGGAGTTGTGGGTGCTTGGGAGGTTGGGAGGAGACACAGCCTGGACAGGTGACCCAAACTGACCAAAGGGATATTCCAAACCATATGAAGCTATGCTCAGTATATAATTTTCAGGGAAGAAGGAGGAAGTGGGTGGACATTTGCAGTGATGGTGTTTGTCTTCCAAAGTCACTGTTCTGTGTCATGGGGTTATCTGTGTCATCTCCCTGCTCTCCTGTAGATGGCTGAACACCTGCCTGTCCTTGGGAAGCAGTGAATTAATTCCTTGTTTCTCTTTGCTTGTGTGCATGGCTTTTGCTTTCCCTATTAAACTGTTTTTGTGTCAACCCACAAGTTTTTTGCCTTTTGTCCTTCTGATTCTTTCACTAATTCTACTGCTGGGGGAATGAGCAAGTGGCTGTGCAGGATTTGGTGGCTGGATGGGGTTAAACCACAATAGTCCATTTTGGACATTAACAAAAACCCCCCACTTCTCTATATAAGCAACCCTGCATTCAGTACAAATCCAAAACATAGCCTCGTACAAGACACTATGAAGAAAATTAAATCTACCTCAGTCAAAACCAGCACAGAACTGAAGATAAATTTGAAGCATGAAAAGCTGCCTTTGTGAATCTGAATGCTTTTCTTGAGGAGGTTTTGAACACAGCTTCACAAACCTCCCTGTCAAGAAGCACAACTAAAATATGCTTACATCATTATTCTGGGAATATTTGCAAAATACTAGATTTCACAATCCAGGTTCTTGCGCACGACTTTCTGATTTGGCATTTCTTGGAAGGAAGTATTTCTGATTGTTACATTTAAATATCTTGTTATATTTGAATATCTTATATGAGAAAGAATTACACTGTTTTTTAATTGATGGATATGTAGGTTCTCCACTAACAACAACTTAGTCATGCTACAGTGAGCCGAAAGGCAAGAAAACAACAGAGGTCTACGGAAGGAAAATGTTATTTATATATCTCATCCTTTAAAGAAAAGAGAGAGAGAGAGAGAAAGAGGGGGAGAGAGAGGAAGGAAGGAAGCAAGGAAGGAAGGAATCAAACCCCAAACCAAGAACATAATCCCCAAGAATTAGATTTTGTAACAGAAAAAAGGAAAAGTGTCTCCATTTTCTCTTCTGGCCATTATGGAGTTGTTGAGACCATCTGAAAATATACATACAGCCATTTTTAAAAACAATATTATCACTAACTGTGTTGCATTTAGGTATACTTTAAATTTAAGTAAAGACTAACCAATTCAGTGAAAAATAAACACTCTTCTAAAACATTTCTTAAAGCAATTTTGACATTTCAAAGATGTTCTGCAATAAATCTTTATTTTCCACTATAAAATATTTTTTTAAAATATATCTTTAACCCATTTTCTAACTGAGAGGGTTGTCAAAACTTCTGAGAAATTATGAGAAGTGTTTTGCAGGTTTTCCTGGCCAAATGCAGACTCTTAGAAGCCTACTTGAAAGAGTCTTCTCTAACAGGCTTTCAAATTCAATTTTACAGACACAACACATCTAGAAAAACTGTAGGAATACCTTTCAGACTCCGAAGCCTTTACCCAACTGAAATTAGAACTCTGAAATTCTTGAAATGCACCCATGACTAGGGAAAATGTATTATTGTACAAAGTTACAATATATAGAGCAAAAAGCTTTTAATCTTGACATTCATTGAAGCCAGGTGGGCGATGCTAACCACTGAAAATACAATTCCGTGAAATTAACAAACAAGGATAGCGGGCAGTAGTTCAATATATTCTGGACAGCCAGTGCAATTGTGCTTCTGATAGCATTTTTTGAAATGTGTGTTAAAGGCAATTGCTGCAAAAATAATTGTTAATTGAAAGTGTTGCTGTGTCTCAAAAGTACCATCCCCACATTTGAGCAAGCAGAAATAATGGCATATCAAGCCCTTTATCTGTTTTAGGGGCAAAACATCTGTCTTGGTTTGAACATTGCAGGCTGCTCAAGCCAGGCTGGAGAACATTGCACTGGGCTCAGGTGCAGAGAGCTCACAGCCAATGTTCTGGCAACTTGGCTGCACAAAATCTGACCTAGAGAAGATGACAAATGCAGGTGTGGCAGTACACGTCAGTGAGCACCCGAGAATGCTACATCTCCTGATTACAGGGCACAAGAGAAGACACAGAGCTCTGCAGCCCATACCATTCACGTTGTATCTGCTGTTAACCTTGCCAGTGAGAGGCAGCAGTGTGGTGCAGTGGTATAAGACAATCGTAAGAAACTAGTATGGACATTAAAAGTAATTGAACCAAAACAGTGTACTCTCTTCCGGGGATAGTTTATGTCGGCATTGTGACCTTTTTGCTTTTTCAACCTAACTAAGCTCTTGTCCATCTCAATGCAGCAAGACATT
Source organism: Donacobius atricapilla (assembly GCA_013397315.1). Classification (NCBI taxonomy): domain Eukaryota; kingdom Metazoa; phylum Chordata; class Aves; order Passeriformes; family Mimidae; genus Donacobius; species Donacobius atricapilla. Next base: position 236,755 of record WBMY01008619.1, read on the forward strand.
AAATAAGAGGACGTAACTAGGTAATTTTAGACAGCTTAATTCAGGGGTAGTGGAGGTTGTGGTACAGTGCATGTAATCTCTCTGCATCACTGCTTCTAATGTTATTTCTGCTGTTTGTGTGATTATACTCCTTTCTGTGTTTTAGCTGACCTTCTGTCTCTTCCCTGTGAGTATTTAGTACATTCCAAAAATAGCAATAGTGAAGACTTAAAAGCCAGCATGGTCTTATAAATGTAATTATAACTAAACATAATTTTCCCTTTGTCTTTTAAATGAAACTGATGAAACATATGTAGTCATTGATCCTAAACGACTGTTAACTCACAAAATCAGAGGAAGAAGAGAATATTCACAATGAGCCTTAGTTATGTCTATGTTATTAAATTATCTTTGCTAGTCAGCCTATTATTTTGTGCTCTGAGTCTTTTCTCTTCCTGCCTTTTCTTTCATTCTTATCTGCTTTCCCTGAGAGTAAGTTATATATCTGATTAAACGGTAATTAATGACTTCAGTGAGGCTGCATGTGTGTAACTGAGAATAGAATTTTGCCTAAAGAATTTTTAAAATCAAATATGTAATAATTAAAGGAAACTGAAATGGTGTGTGGTTTTTAATATGATGACCTAAAAATCCAAGTAATTGACAGCAAGCTTCCTGAAGAAAAAAGAAGAAAAAAAGAGAAATAATAATAAAAAAAAAAGTCTTTTCAAAGCATGTGAAGTAAGGGGAGAAAAGGGCACAGCACATGTCATGTTTGGTAGGTTCATATTTAATTTTAATTTGAGAAAAATCACATATGCACATATTAAAGAGAAAGTGAAAATAAAGTCAAGTGCAGGAGTACATCTTTTAATTTAATATAAAATTAAACTCAGAGTCCTCTATATGCTTGTCTCTTTTTCAATTAAATCTTACAGCATTTTTATCATATAATTATTTTTTCTGTAATATTTAAGTAGCATGATTCTTATCATTTTAAGTGACTGCAGAGGGCTGGGAAAAGAGACAGAACCTGCCTGGGTTCTGAAAAGACATCTATGTTTAGTTAGCTGTCTGACAGGTAGCCAGATGTTTGCAAGTTGAATTCCTGTGTTGCTTGGGAGGCCAGTGCAGACCTGATAAAGCCCATAGAGAAAGAGCAGAGGACAGAAACTGGAGTGGGCAGCAGGTGCACCAGGTCACAGCCATGGCTGTAGCCCTCCTCATGCACTGTGGTCCTGAACAACTGCCTGTTTTTCTGTCCCAGAGTGGCTCTCTAATAAGGTGTTGATAACCACCTGTCAGCAGTCCCAAAGCTTTATCCCTGGTAAGTGAATGGGAGTAATGAGGAATTGCATCCAGATAGATACATACTGAAAAGGAGGGACAGAGGTCTTCCCAGCCTTTCTGTGGTCTTGACCTCTCTTATAAAGGCTTTATTTTTTTTTTTTTTAGGGTAAAAAAAGGATGGAAGTTTGTCATTAAATATACTTATATGAAGGTGTGATTTGGTAAGTCTTTCTTGTATGCTATATGATGACATACTAGTGGCTTGCCAAAGATAAATCACTAACTTTCTCTGCTTTACACCAAGCAAAATATAGCAAATGTGCCAGCAGTCAGTTGCAGAGATAACTGCATGAGCTTTGGCTTTACCAAACCGTAAGTCCAGAGAAACTACAATAAATTATGTAGAGCAGAACTTCTGACTTCACATTTGGAGAAGAGGTATTACTTCTGTAGAAAAATCCAAAATTTTATCAAAAGGAAAAAAGTCTTTAAGTTGCTTATTGTATTATCATTCAATTAAATTAGTTTTGTGCAAATAGGGACAAAGCACACTGCATTCACGAAGGTGCAAGTATACTTTACAAAATTTATTGGAGCAAGAGCTGATCTCTTTAGTGCTGCTGCCTCTAAGCAGTGGTATTTGTAATTTTTCTCTTTCAAAAAATTCATGGTTAAAGGCCCTATGTGGTTTAATAAAGTATGTTCAATTCCTGTGTTTCATATGAAAGGGTCAAAGGATTTGAAAGCTCATAATTTTCATGCTTCAGTTTTGTAGTTAAGGCTCAGTTCTGACCAGGAGTGTTTTTCCACATACTGTATGAGAGACATACTAATTATGATAACACACCTGCCATTATCAGTTCTTTTATGAGCTTACACATGACCTAGAAATCTGCACTTCTAGCCTGGTAGGCCAACCGTGTCCTGGGCTGCATCCAAAGCAGTGTGACCAGCAGGGCAAGGGATGGAATTCTATCCCTCTGCTCTGGTGAGACCCCCACCTGCAGTGCTGCATCCATCACTGGGGTCCCCAGCACAGGAAGGACGTGGAGTTGCTTGAGCACATCCAGGGAAGGGCCATGAAGATGATCTGGAGCACCTCTTCTATAAAGACAGGCTGAGAGAGTTGGGGTTGTTCAGCCCGGAGACGAGAAGGATCTGAGGAGACCATAGAGCATCTTCTAGTACCTAAAAGGAGCCTGCAAGAAAGCTGGAGAGGAGCTTTTCACATGGGCATGAAGTCATAGGACAAGGGTTAATGGCTTCAGACTGAAAGAGGGTAGATTTAGATTGGATATTAAGAAATCCAAAATAAATTTTTTACTGTGAGGGTGGTGAGACACTGGAACAAGTTACCCAGAGGAGTTGTGGATGCCCCATCCCTGGAAGTTTCAGGGTTTGATGGGACTTTGAACAACTTAGTCTAGTGAAAGGTGTCTCTGCCCACAACAGGGGTGTTGGAACTAGATGATCTTTAATGTCCCTTCCAACTCAAACCATTCTATCATTCTGTAAGGAAATTTGTCCTACTGTAACATAATTTAAAAGATAAGGATAATATTACCTATTGCGTAGTTTCTTATACAGAAGTGCACAAATTTCTTTTTACCAGGGGATGAGGGGAGAAAGAAGGAAAAATTATTATGCTTGTTTCAATATTTCCTTGTAATGATAGGAATAAAAATGCATCTTTTCATGCATTAAAATCAGGAAATAAAAGGGAAGAAAAATGAGACACCATTAGCGTGGTGTCTTTCTAATGGTCACATATTGTTAAACCCAGTTAAGAGCATAAAGTGTACAAACACTGGAGAGAAAAAAGTTTTAAGAAACAAAATTTCAGATATTTACTTGCAATGATATTGAAAGATTTATCTGTTAAAGTGAGTCTTGTGCAACAGGTTGTATAAACATACTTAATTAGTTATAACCAATAACAGCCATGAAGTCTGAAAAGGGCAGAAATAGATAACTTAATTGCTTTATTTTGGCTTAAACTGCTGAATTTTTGTGTATTTAAGGAACTCTGGATGAAGACCTGCTTATCTTGACACAAGGGCACTGATGTACTGGAAACAATGTCTCAAAGTTACAGAGCCTGGCTCAGAATATCACACTGAAGTTAATGTCTTGAGTCAAGCTATCTGACATCTTTAATTTCTTCTTTGTTGACAAGGGACTTACTGCCAGGGTGCTTCTGCTTAACCTTTCTAGCACTGCCACTGTTCTTTAGTTAGATGCATTCCCCCAGTGAAAAAGAAGAATAATGAAAGCATAAGTCAGCCTTTGCAACACGGTCTAGGGGCAACAACAAATTTCAGTGAAGACAAATAAAAATAAAATAAATAAGAAAAAAGAAAAATTCCCTTAATGCATTCTTACACTCTGAGATATGGAAAATAACCACAGTCAATAAGAACAAACATGCTGGTGATAGAAGTGAGATTCTGTCAAATTTTGGATTAGTACCATAACACCTGTATCAAATTTTTAACACTATTGTGGCTCCTGTCATTTTAGTTTGATTTCAGGACATGAGTTGTTCTAGAAGCGTACTAATGCAATCCATTGTAGAAACCAGCACTGAGCTTAAAAAAATTCATCAGGTTCAGCAGATTTGGCTGGATCTCCAGATACCCAGAAACTAGCATGACTTTTCTTTCTCATTAAATATATTTGTTAGAAATAAATTTTGAAGTGCTTATCAATCGTCCTTTCTCTGACTAGGGAATTACTACATTAAAAAAGCTAAGAAACTGTTACAGAATGCTTTTCTAGCAATTGTGTGATTCACCATGAAGAGTCTTGACACTGCGTAGTTTTTATGTGCAAGCCTGTTATAACCGCCATCAGTTTAAGAAAACCAAGCAAACCCAAACCCCAGGAAAGGGGGACTTGATAGAGTATGAAATCCTGCTAATTAAAAATGGGAAAAGTTTTAACTTTCTCAAGTCAATAACAAATACATATATATATATATATACATACACACAAGCAAATATATATGCTATATTCAGACCACAGATCCAATTTGTAAGCATTTATATATGCAAAATAAGGATGTCAAAGATATCAAGTTAACTACATTTAGTTTAAGGAAAAATACATAGAAAAATAAATAAATAGTGAACCGGTCAAAGAAAGTAAAAGCTAAGGTGTTTTGTGAATACATCAGGCAGAGAACATGCTTATAAATGTAAGAGTTCTGCCAAAATCCATTAGCATTGTCCTAAGTAAAGTCTGAGAGACTTCAAGTTTAAATGGGAAAGGAGGCACTTTGATTCCTCAGAGGAGTCTGCTTTTAGGGCTTTCCAGAGTTCTGATGAAAATGAAACTGGACATTATAGATGCTCTTTTTTTGGCTCAATGTATGAATTTATTGCATTAAATAGAGAAATGTTTGTTTGTATGCACAGAGTTTGTATGCATTGGTGCAAAATCCCTGGGCATGCACTGTGAGAGGCAGCTTTGCTCCCAGGGCTGCCTGTGCTCATTAGCACGTCTGTGCAGAGACTGACCTGTCCTGTATCTCAGGTGAATGGATGAGCATTGTTATGCCTGTGTGGCTTTTAGCCCTGTATTGGCACACAGCCATATAGGAAAGTGTCCAGAATTAGCACCAAACCATTTAGTCTGTGTTGAATCTGCTTTTATCAGTAGGTATAGTGTTTACATCTAGATAAGTTCCTTGTTTCTCAGGCACCTCAGACTTGCTTGCTGATTGTTCTAGATACATTTGGTCTACTGTCATTTCTGTTATGGGAAAAGTAATGACAGGCAGCTTGTTGAATGGGACGTGGGAGTCACTCCTAGAGAATGGAGAAAGATGAAGATTCCCTCTCTGACAAATGCTACATTAAGCCCGATGAAAAAAATAATGTATTTTCATTAAGGCTGGACCAGGTAAGGATGTAGGACCCTTCTGCAATGGTCCTCTGTTGTATTCAAAGGATTAGGCAAAACTGAATACTAATTACAATACGGTATGAAAATAGAAAGAGGGTAAGATTCTTGCTAAAATGAGAATTTGGACTTGTATTCGCTATTTAAGGCCTAGGATTGATAATACAAAAATAGGTGTAAAAATATTTATTCTCTGAGAAGAAATAGTAATAATCTGAAATGGCCATTTAAAGGAAATCAGAAAAAGCTGTGCATTTATTTCAATGGATAGACTCAGCTGCAGCTTGTGTCAAATCTAGAGACCAAAATTTAAAAAAGATAAATTGAATATATTAGCTGATGATAAAACATTCTGAGCAGTTTTGGAAGACAGACCTGGGTTGCATTCTACTGAGGGAAAAAGTAGGCGACTGAGGTAGAAGGTTTTGCATTTCTTTTTACTTTTTTTTTTTTTTTTAAAGTTTTATTTTCTGTGACCACATGCAAATTTTACAACAGCTGCAGGATCACAAGAGTGGGTAAGGTTGGAAAAGACCTCAGTGGGTCGCCTGGTCCAACCTCCCTGCTCAAGCAGGGCATTTCTAGAATTCATGGCACAGGATTGCACTCAGACAGTTCAGGAATACCTCCAGTGAGGGAGACTCCACAACCCCTCTGGGCAATCTGCTCCAGGTCTGGGTCACCGCATGTTCAGGTGGAACTTCCTGAGCATCTGTTTCTGCCTGTTGCCTCTTGTCCTATGGGGCCTGGCTCCATCCTGTAGACACTCTTCCTCCAGATACTTAGACGTATTAATTAGATCGTCTCTCAGTCATTTCTCCCCAGAGAAAACAGGTGCAACTCTCTCAGCCTTTCCTGAGGTGCCCCAGTCCCGGAATCATTTTTGCCGTCCTCTGCTGGACCTTCTCCAGGAGCTCCATATCTCTCTTCTACTGAGGAACCCAGAACTGGACACAGCACTCCGGATGTGCCTCACCAGGGCTGAGCAGAGGGGCAGGATCACTCCCTTGATCGGCAATGTTCTTCCTAGTGCACCACAGGATACCTTTGGGCTTCTTGGCCACAAGGACACACTGCTGGCTCATGGGCAGCTTATCCACCAGGACCCCCAGAGAGGGGGGTCAGAGGGGACAGAGGTCCCTCTCTGCAGAGCTGCTGCTTTCCAGCCCTCAGCCTGTCCTGGGGCATGGGCTTATTCCTTCCCAGGTGCCTTTGTTGAATTTCAGAAGGTTCTTATCTGCCCATTTCTCCAGTCTGTTGAGGTCCTTGTGAAGGGCTGCAGAGCACTCTGGGGTATTGGCCACTCCTCCCAGATTTGTGTTTTTCTTCTTCTCAGTAAAAAAACAAACACAAAACTGAACACTCTGCTACTGAATAACATGAGGGTCATCTCTGCCCACCTATCCTTCCTTGAGAAAGAGATGATATGAAAATTTAAGTCTTTAAACAAAAATCAGCATAACGTTCATAAATGCATAGGACATCAATAAAATGGTGGACAAGAATATATTGATTATTAAATATTATACATGAATAAGAAATTGAAAGCTTTCATGAACCAAATCCTTCATCTGGCTAGGTGAATGGCACCATCTGGTGGATCCATCCTTTGGAAATTTTTTCCTGGAAAGTGAAGGCATAACTTAGAGGCTGTTCCCCCACCATAAAACTAAATATTTTACAAGAAGTCCTAAAAGTTAAATAAGATGCAAAGAAATGTAACAGTTATTAACAACATAATTTTCACCATTGCCCGTTTTGGAAAATTACCATTATTTTTTGCACAATAAATGCCATGTGAACAATAAAGAGAAAAAAGAAAATTAGTCAGAAACAATTTATTAAGTGTTTACTTGAATTCTGTTCATAGCTATGAGCATCTATTAAAGAATCTGTTCTATAATTCTGTGAAATAGTTTTCTGAACATGGTAATAGTTTTCTGAACAGGAAATTCAAATAATATATAGATTAAAGGAGTGTTCGGGGGGATACAAATACCTCCATTTACTCTTTCCTTACATGGCAACTCAGTTGATTTGAGGACTTCTGTAGTAGTAGTTCTTGATTTTCAAATATAATGACAAGCATTGGTAAATGCATTCTGTTGGTTACCAGCAGCATTGGGAATCTCAGTTATCCAGTCAGTCATTCCCATGCTGGTAACACAGGTGACCTTTATCCGTAGGAATCTTTCACAACCTGGCACCTTCTGCCCATTGTACTTGCCCTGCTTCATTCCACTACTTGTAATTTACCAGGTAACTGGATGAACTGGATTCAATCCCAGATCTCATTTCTGCCGAAGAGCAGGCACTCTATAGGATCCCTTGCTCCTGCATGGTCGTCCATGAGAAGAATATTTCAGGAACATATAATCTTCATTTATAGTGAAGAGGAAAATATTGCCGGTGACTGTTGAAAAAATTTGTAATTATCCTGAATAAACAAAGGCAATGTAAAATAATATGTATAACCAAGATGAGTCTTTCTTTGTGTGGCCACAACCAGCATCTGATGTATGCTTAAGAATTTTCAGTAAGAAATTCTTTGAATTACTTAAGGGCAGTAATTTTCAGCTGCAAAATTCAGCTACCATTGGGAACCCCCATAGTCCCAAGCATGCAACAGAAACATATTGAAAGTGACAAAAGAAAATTAATTAGACATTTTTACAAAATGGTCAAAGAGCACATTACTTCATTCAGTGGGGCCTTCACTTGTCTACTGAATTTTAAAATCAGACTGTGTTCTGTATTATATTTAATTACAATAACAAAGAAAAGAATGAGCCTGCTTTCTCCATTGTCTTCCTAAACATTTCTCCTCAACTAGTCCCCATTAACACAAATTACTATTAATTTCCTTTTTTAAAAATCTTTTGAGGATTAAAATAAAATCATAAAGGCCTTCAGAGTAAAGGAAAATTAATAAATTAAAAACCAGAAAATCATAAGTGGCCTGACACTGCTTAGATTTCTCACTAAGGTGTCCATATTATTTAGTTAGTATATTTTTGTCAATATCTTGACATGAAGCCTGTTGTTGGCACTATGTGCAATGGGGCCAGGAAAAACCTTGTTGTGGTGCAGTGTGAAATATTTCATTTGCAATACATTTCCAGAAAATACAGTCTCACATTTGTCCATCCCAGAATTGATTAAAAAGATTGAAATATGTCAGAAATAGTTATTTAGAATAAAATTTTATTCTATAAAATGAAAAGCAAAAGAGTATGAAAACAAGAGAAGTAAGCCGGTTCATGTTGAAGAATGAAAAATGACTGCATGTACTGCATCCAGAAGCATTGTTTTGTAGGAAGGAGACACTATAAAATGGCTGTTGTGAGTTTGGTTTTTTTTGCTGTTTTTTTGGGGGGGTTATTTTTTGGTTTTTTTTTTTCTGTAGAGAAAAATCTAGGGAAAACAGAAGCTGCCTCAGGAACATTTTAGCAAGCTAGACCTGAGCAAGACTCAAGAGTGGAAGACCTAGAGGAGAAAGAAAAAGAGGCACAAGGAAGACGGTTGCATATTAGGCACAGTAGGGTACGGGTCAAGAGAAACAGGGAGGGTAAGCAAATGTAGTAACTATGTGAAACTGCAGTTTAGACTTTATGAATTTCCTCTTGTGGCTCGCTAGATGGATACTATGGGAATGGCACTAGGAATATGGATGGAAATTACAAAAGATCTTCTCAACAGCCGAGGAGAAGAGCTGCAATTAGTTGAGTTAAAGTATCACTGTTCTCTAAAGAAAAAGTACTTCTAGCAGCTCAGTAGATGACTTGGCATTTTTATTGTTTTGGATTGATTTTGCTTCTAGTTGGTAACTTGTCCTATGACTAGAAGCCTTAATAAATTTGAGAGGAAAATTGAGAACTTACTGCTTTCAGGTGCTGGAAGTTTGAGTACCTCAATGTGCCTTTGCAGATACAAGTGCTCCACTTCATCTAAAGGGTTCCAAAGTTGTAGAAAAATTTAAAAAATAAAACTGACCAACCAACCAAACTAAACAAAACGAAAGAGACCAATGAACCAAACTAAACCAACCAAATAAACACAAAAAAACCCCAAAAAAACTAACAAAAAAACCCCTCAAAACAAACAAAAAAAACCACTCACCCAAGAAAACCACCAAAACCCCACAATCAAACAAACAGGTTTTCTGCTGCAGGATTATTCAATTAGACTGCAGTATCATCGTATGATCTCATTTGCTGTAGATCTTTAGCAATTAATAAACCAAAAATGAATGCTAAATACAACTGCTGTTTTATGCCTGAGGCTTGCTACTAATTTTATCCCTGTTGATTTGGATCTCATTTCAGGGATCAGTTAAGTTGACAAATGTGATTGTGGCTCTTGGGGAAGAAAATTATGTCAAAAATGTTTAGATTTGGGAAATAAATGATAATTTATTAAAGGTTGGGGGGTTTTGTCTCCTCTAGCATCTGTTACACACAGGTTAATTTCTAAAAACTTTTGAAAATTTTCTGAGCCAGTTTCAAGTGAATTAGGTAAAAGAACCTTGGCTGCCATGTTTTTGTAAGTGCTAAAATCTTCAAAATGATCTAGTAAGTTAAAGAAATGTAATAAGAAACATAAGATCTTAAATCATTTGGAATCTTAACACCCCTTTTTTTGAAGATGTTAAATATCTCTTTGCAAGGGGGAGCAAAATATTTTTGATTTCTTGTATTTATCTGAGATAGGTGACATGAGGTTTTGTATTTTAAGAGTTTCCACAGAGTTCAATCACATATTGTGGGTACAGAATGCATTGTCACTTAGTGATTTGAAGAAAGGAATGCTTGAAAAATCATTCAGGCAATGCTTTGAGTCAATATTTCCAACAGAAGGCTGCTCAAAACCAACTGGTAGCTCACAAAGTAAAATATGAAAATTTAATTTCTATTCATTTTCTCTGGATAATTATAAACCTGATGGGAAACATCTGGTTTTATCTAGAGTGACAGAGCTAGATAGATTTTGAATTTCAAAACAACAGGAGTATTTAAATATATGGTCTTTTGCTATCCAAAGTATCCAACAAGTTTTTTTGTTAATTTTAGGATGAACAGGATCTCAGCCTTCCCAAAGAGGACTTTAAAATGGGAAATGCAGCATAAAATGAGCTGAAATAGTCTTAACCGGCTAAAAGATAAGGATAATGATTACACTTTGCCAGAAGATATACTTTTTGACTAGCTTTGAGAACAGTTTCTTTTGTCAGCCATGGCTAAACAAGAACTGTTGGGAGTGGAGGTCTGGATTTACCTCTGGCACACAGGGAAGAGTGGCACATATGTGAATTCAGCCTTTAATATCACCTGGAATAACCCTCTGGCTGGGTCTTCATCTGATCTGGCATCATTCCAGTTCAAAGCTTTGCAACCACAGCCATGCAGCCAGTATATCACAGGCTATCCCATGAGGGTTCAGGCTTATTTTTAGATAACAGATGAATGACAATTCAACTGATGAATGAACACTGCCAGTATTTTGGGGTGGGCAGATACATTGACTGTTGAGATTGAAGTCTCAAGTGCCTGAAGATAAGCAGTAAAATGTCAGTACCTACAATTAAGACACACTGATGAAAACAATACTAATTTTAAAATAGAGCAATCTTCGAATTATAGTCTTTTGTAAACAGAGGTGGAGGGGGTTTTGTCTCACACTCCCAACCTCCTTCCTCTCCATATTCTGCATCATATTTCTTAGTTTCTGCAACACTGCCTTGAATCTCTCTGAAGAGGTTAAAGCTGAGTCACAAAAGGCAAGAATGGTACTGAAGTCAATTTTGTGTCAGTGAAAAGTTGACTCACTTCAAAGTTCAATTCAAGATGTCTTGAATCTGTTTGCCAGTTAGTCAATTATGCAGACATAAAAATGTGTCAGGGAAAATTTTTAATGCTGTAGTCCAACTTGTGTAGAAGACTCAACTTCTTTTCATTTTTCTGCCAGCAGTGGTCTTACTGCACCTACATAGATAAATGTATGTCTTTCAGGTTCACTTGATAATATTGCTTCATGTTTCTGAAAACACAGATTTCCGTTGATCCGGAGTGCTCATACAGAAGAAACTGAGATGGAACATAATAAAAGAAAGAGCAACATTGCGTGAGTCAGGAAGCTGTTTTAGAAAACAGGCATATACCCTTGTGAATGACTAAATGAAATATAAAAGTACATAAGCAGTCGCATGTATGAAATTTTCCAGAAAGATGGGCAATACAAATTTGAACTTCCTCAGGCAAAAAAATCATCTGAACTAACAAATCCCACAGCATACCTGAGTGTCTTCCACTCCTAATGCAACCTAGGAAACAAAAGCTTTCTTGCTCTTACCTGTTTACCATGTGCAAAACTGCAATGCTTTTCATGTATTGATAAGCATTATGTTAACTTAAAATCACATTTTTGCTTCAGGATTTTTGTTCCAAAAGCCACACAGTCTTCCAGTTTTTAACAAACTGACCAAAAAGAAGATTTGGTATTTTCACAGCCACAGATTGCAAGACACTTCCTTCTGTCAAAAAATATCCTCTCTCATAAAATTTTGTTCAAAATAAGCAATATTTTCTAATTCTTTCAGCTCTTGAGATTGTTATTTGACTACTTCTTGACTGTAGCCCATAATTCTTTCAAGGATATGAATTCGAGGAATTTGAAAAATAGGATGTGCTGCTTTAGGTCTTACTTTGGGATGGTATGGTATTCTGCCTAATGCTACTTTTCCAAATTATGTATATTATTATGCCATGATCAGTGATGTAATAGAAGGTATCTCTATTTCCATCACACTGCAGAGCACCAAAACTCACTGCACATTAAACTGTCTTAGAATAGTATCTACCACTGAGAGTGTGAAGGCTCCTGTTTTCATTTTCTCATGGAGAACCTAAGAAATAAAAAAACCATTTTGTTTAGCAACTGTCTGGTATTGAATTAAGAACAGGACCAGATCTTTTTGTTACCATCTTCTGTTTCAGTCTTTCCTCATGCTGAGAAAAACTCTACACACAGCATCTTGAAATTGAGTTGTGCTTAGTAAGGCAGAAAAAAATGAAAAGCATATTTCTGTGACCTTTTGGCAAAGAACATCCTCCCAGTTATGCCTGGGAAGTGCATTCCCCTGGTGAAACATTGACATTTTCTTCAATTCATTTGACTTTTCTTAACAAAACTGGATGTAAGTCCCTATTCTGGCAGCACACAGTCCAGAAATTTGCCTGCTGAGAATGATGCTTGAGGTTTTGTTCACTAAGACTGTATTATCAAAGCATTATATTGATCCAAATTATGAAGCAAATACAAAATTGGGTTTACTGTTCAGATCAAGAAAAAATTTGACTGGTACACTAGAAGGTCTTAATTTGATTTTATGAAAAATATCAAAAACTAGTGCAAGCACATGAAAAAGAAGGAGATGTCACACTAAGAGATTTGAGACAGGAGAGTCATGCTCAGTTTTAAGTGTGTATATTTAAAACTTCCATTTGTGTAATATGATCTTGTGGTTTGGATTTCTTCTCTCTCCTAATCACTAAAATGTTCTCTTTTCAGTGCCATGAAATTGGCCAAATATGTGTAGTTGTACTACCACAGCATTTTCTATCTTCAGTTAAAACTTCATAGATTTTTGCTAATTAAGTTGCAAGTGTTCCTGATGTGAAATAATAATGATACTTATGTAATGCTATAATAGCTAAAGGCTCTGAAAATATTGCGACCTCTCACTAGGCAGTAGTATGATGCAATAGAAACAGAGCTGTGTGATGAAACGGTGCGTGATGAGAACTTGGCATCCAGAGCATTTGAAACAAGCTCTTATCCACTACCTATTAACAGTAGCACTGCATCAAGTGCACACCTACCCTCCACCGTAGCTTTAACCCAAAATAATCCAGCTCACATGCTGAAAAAGCCTACTGAGAGCAAGGGAAAGCTCTGCTTGAAAAGTGCACTCCTGAACCAAATTAAAGCACTTCTATCATAGCCCTAAGAACAAGGATACAATAGTTATCTGAAGGGAGGGGAATCTGTTTATGCAGTACATCATCACAAAGCTGGGGCAGAAGGAATCTCAGATTCACTTAATGCATTTCCATAGGGATGTTACATGTTGTTCCGAATGGATGTCTAATCTGCTCTTGAGAACTTCCAAAGATGATACTACAATCCCTCTTGTAAAACAACAAAGTGGAATTGATTATGTGCTTACCATTAACATGAGGGCTCTATTTAAAGTCTGTCCACTTGTAACCTTAATGACTGCATGGTTTTCTATTGCCAGTTGTTTGTTCCCATTCTTTCTCAAGAGTCTCTGCTGCAGAGACAATTCAGCTGCATGTTCAAAGTCCACCAACTGCTGTGAATTGTTAAGGAAATCTGAACCCGACCTAAGTTTGTACCTTTATAAGTCACTGGGTCATTCCTACAATAGGGATGGGATTTCTGAGAGGCAATACAAAGCTCAGATTAGAAGAAGAATCACCACAGTCAGCTCTGTTCAAGCTGTCTCTGTTCATCCATCACAAACTTCTGACTCCTTTCAGTTCCTTGTACTGTTTTTGTAGAAAAGGAAATTAGTTCATTAGCTTTGTTTTAGGAATAATTTGTCACGTTATTGTGGTGAAAGGTAAGAGGTAATTAGAAATGGTATGTTTCATGGTGTAATTGGTCATGGGTAGGAATCAGACTAGGACTTACACAGGGACTTACTATACTGAGTGTTTTCAAATGCTGGATTTCTTCACCCTTTTTTTTTTCTGAAATACCATTTGTCATGGAGGATGTGCCTGATTGCACCTAAAGTAACAATCCCTCTTTTGCCATTTCTCTTACTCTTGCAAATGAGTTTGCATGAGGGGAACCCCTCGTCAAGCCTGAGGATATCCATTTTGTTCCATGTTCTGAAGCCCCTATAGTGATACTCCTATGGTGGGTATTTGGGGTTACTGTTTCTTCTCACCACAGAAGGTTAGTGTAGTTGGACATTGATGTAGAGAGCTGTGTAGAATAGTATTGACATTATGAATTAAGTCACTGAATGAATCAGATTACATTTTAAATTTTAATGCAAATGTATAGAGTAAAATTCTATGGATTCTTCAGTACTTTGATCTTCAAGTTACAGGAAAGACTTCAAAGCAATATTCTGATTAAATAATTAAAGTCAGCAACTTTTACAGAGAATCTCATTGCATACTCGATTGTGTAGAAGTCAGTGATGTATTCTGAAGTTCTTTTTGCATGTTATCATGACTGCCTAATCCAAGATTGCCCTCAGGATATTTGTAGATTTTGAGTAGGGAAAAAAAAGGTAAATACAAAAAAACTCCATGACATTTTAAGAAGGTAGGAAGAAACGTGATACCAGCAATGCAAACTTTAGATGTGCTCCATCATCAATATCTTCAAATGTCTTTTTCTTGAAATGTTAACACATAACTATGTAATTCAGTTACCAATTCTTGAGCTGAAGTGCATGATTCTAAATATAACTGGGGGAAAGGCCTTGAAAACTTCTTTATTTCATTCAAAATTTAAAAGATTTTTTTTCACCAAATACTGGTGTAGAAATTAACCTTGCTTAGCTAAAAATACTGGATGACCATAGAATTAAATTATTTCTAAGCAGGTCCAATATCTGTTGGACAAAAGGCCCAGCCTCCCTATAGCATTAGAACATCTACTGAGATTCAAAACCATGTCTCTTTAGCTGACATTCACTAAGAATGACATTTATTTCACAGTAATTTTTTCTTGTATCCTCTGTAAAGCTTGAGTTTTCTTATTACTACATTCTGAATAAATCATTTGACATTTGAAGAATTGATGTGTGAAACACCAGCTCATGAAAACTTCAAACCATAAAATAGTGGAAATAACACTGTGACTTGCTTTCTCCTGAGTTCTTTATGTGATGGTCATTTTTGGCATACTTTATACTGGGAGCAAGAGGGCTTGGAGGCTGTCAGGAGGAGTGTCACAATTTCAAGTTCTTTGCCACAATTTAAGAATTTCCAGGAGCACTTCCATAAGAAAAGTGAATGCTTAAAAATTCTTTATCTAGTACTCTTCTGTCTGGCATGAGAAGAAGCTATGTTTTCGAACAGGCATACAGCTGACATTAACAAATCCTGTCCAGGTAAACATCATGACAACCATCAGGTTGCATCAGCTTGGGATCAGTTCTAGTGTATCACTTCCCTTGCTCAAATGGAACTAAATACTTTGGATTTTCTTAGAACATTTGAATCTGACAAAATATTTTGATCATACTGAAATAATTTTACAGATTAATAAATGAATAGCAGCTCTTTCTGCTGTTATTCTAGGGCTGAGTCATTTTTCTGCAAGTTTTTAAGATTTCAGTGCATTAAGTAGGGCTAAAATTTATTATTTTGCAATTCCATTGAAGACGGTATTTTCCAGCATACATCTAATTTCCTATGGTATCTTTGGAAAAGTTGAATGGTTGAGACAGCATTTGATATCATAACGGGTCTTGTAATGCAACTTAAACCACCTCCCTGAAAAACATAAACTAAGGCAGCAAAGTATGCTTTTACAGCACGGAAACACCTACAGTAGGAGATCTACCCGCACAACTATCATGATTAGGGAGTATACTGGTTATTTTTATCTCACCTATCCTAACCTTGAAGGTATACTAGCAGACTTAAGTCCCCGTTGAGTCATAGCCTGAAAACTAATCAAGTTGTCAAGATGATAAAAGCAGAAGTCAGAGCTAAATTTTTCTATTTGCTAAATTTCATATATATAAGAACTTCTGTCATATTGGTAAGAGGAAAACAATCTTGTAAACAGAAAGGAAAAAGTCACTCTCCAGAGGTGTATTTCTCAAACAGATTGATATTAAGCTTAGTATTTGCTAATTGCTTCCTCTGCCATTCTCCTTATGCGTCATTTCCAGCAGTTACTTTACCAGGCCACTCCTTACGTGCATATTGGGTATAGACTATTAGCTGCTATTTCAAGCTCCTAATTTTCTTCAGAAGTGTAACCTCTGTAAACATTATCACAGCCTTGAGACTGTGTAAGCAGCTGGATATCTTTATAAATAAATGAATAGCCAAAATTAATAAAAATAAATAAATTAAATAAATATTCAGTGAATAACAGTCATTATGAGCTTAGCCAGATTGAATTGCTTAACTCTGGCTGACCCCAACAGATGATGGTCCCAAANACTGATTTCTAAGCTAAATAATTAGCTAAACTCCCCCAGCAGGTTTCCCCTGTTTACCTTCATCATCTATGAGGGAGACAGGGATGACCAGTAGGAAATAAAAAAGCCAGCTTCCATACTCTCTGGATTGTCGCCAATATAAGTTAAATGTTATTCTAGACATACTTGAAATATGCTTGATTATGCACTAAATGCTGAGATTTGCAACAGCTGCTTTTAGCTACCAGCACAGCAAAACTATTAGCAAAAGGCTGCCATTCTTCATCAATTACAGAAGGGAATGGCAATATTGCTTTTGTGGCCATGGCTGCTTCTGACAGCTGAAAGAAATATCTGTGTTCAGGGTGATGTCTGGAATGCAAAACAGGAATAAAATGTGCTTCCCTGATTGTGTCTAGTGTTCAAGATATTGATGGAGCCAGCAAGCCTGTGTTATTATCAGGGCTGCACAGCCATGAATATATAAACTGGAAACTGACTTTTCCAATATGTATTTCTCACATTACTTTTGTGGGAGTCAGCGTCCAGAATATATGTTCAAAACTTATTATTGGTAATTTTTCTATGAAAGATGAGCCCCAAAAGGGCAATGTCAGCATCTCTCTTTACAAATGCACATGTCTTCTGAGCACTGGAGTTTTGCTGAAACTACTAGTGGCAAGTCAGGGGAATATTTATTGAGACACAGAATCTCCTGATCTGAATTGCAATGTAGTGCTGCAGTGAGACATAAATTAACTTTTTTTTTTTTCCTTAGTCTTAAAAAAAACCCCAAACCCACAACTATGAATTGTGTTGATTAGATTTTTACTTGAATTCTGATAAGAAGATGGATGCTGTTTGGGCTGCCATGGTGCTATTTTTGGAATAGTTTAGAAAAAATATTGCACAAAGTAGTTTGTTTCTATGCCAGCAGCTGTGCTCACTTCCCCCTGCCCATAAAAAAAATATTTTCACAACCATCTAATTTCTTTCAAAAGTATTAAATAATGCATGTGGAAGGGGAGAGGTTGTGCAGCAAGATGATGACAGGTCTTCTGACTCTACAAGGAAATCATGTCTTTACTTACCATGAAGTAGATAAAACCACCTTTGGTAGTCCATTACAAAAAGTAATTCCATGAAAATTCTCATACAATGTCACAAACTCATTTCCTACTAACAAAAGACGGGAGAAAGATGAACAAGAAAAATGGCAAAATCAGAGCCATGAATTTCAAAGGAGAAGAGTTCAGGTAGGAATCTGCTTGACAGGATCACCAAAGAAGTGATATCTTTGTTATTGGAGAAATTCAAAATTTGGCAGGTTCAGGGCCTGAGTCATCTTCTCTGACTGAACCTCTGATCTCTGCGGAGTGGAGAGAGGCTGCAGCCAGAGCCCATGAGACACCTGAAGTCCTGCTATCTTTTCGACATCCCTTCCTTTCTCAAGTAACCTTTAAAACTTACTGCTCCTATCCAGCCTTCTCTTACCTCTTCAAAGCCTCAAAGCAGGCCACCCTCACTTCCTGTGTAAAACAATGCCCTACTACCACTTACCTGAATTTTGGCATTTGTAACCAAACTTAATGGGATTTGCAGGCATAGTGTAAGCTGTTATTAACAAGAAAAGACATAATATATCATCATCTCCTTTCTAGTTTTTCTTTGCGATTCTATTGACCGCGCATTATTTTTTTTTTTCAGGAATTGTATTTAAATAAGTATTCTCATAGCATTGAATCATCTAATTTTCCTTTACAATGAAATAACCATTTTGTCTAGTCCCAGTCGAATTTTATGTGTTCTTTGTCATGCTCCTCAGGTCAACAAACTAAACATAAAAACCTCAGATTTCATGCTTGATTACTTTGAAAGACAGCAATAGTTCCACAGAGAACAAGATATCCCCCCGCCTACACTTTTGTGAAGGTAAAAGTTATTTCCAGGTTAAAATAGTACAGAAGGTCAATATTTTAGTCTTTTATAAGGACAAAAAAACCCCTATCAACAACAACAAAACAACAACAAACAAACAAACAAACAAACAAGTGAAAAATGATAATCAATGAATTAAATACGCTGTTTCAAAATTTTGGAGGGTCTAAACTTTAAAGAATTTTTTTAACAAATTTTGACATTTATAATCAATTTGAAAATCTCAAACCAGGTATTAGAATATTTTGAAATTTCTTTCTAGTGCTCCTTGGATGGGAAGAGATTTCATCAATATTGCTCTTCTTTCAAAGATTCTTTTTATTTTGGCAAACTAGCATTTTTACCAATGAGAGACTGTTGGAAAAAAAATGGCAATTGTTCTAGAAGTCAAATCAATATTTCATAAACATTTCTGTTATTGCATAAACTCAGATGTCCTAGAGTTCCTTCCAGTTATTCTAATATGAACAACAAGGCTTTTATTAGTGCTATTTCTGACAGTTTTGCCAACAAGACTTTAGGCTCCATTCTTTCTGCGCTTATTGATGAATCTCCTTTAGTTTTAGCTAGAGTAAAATTCAGGTGAGTACACTTGCTGTGATTTACAGTAAGTTAGTCCTCAATACCACTTGTATTTTTTCAAAGAAAACACAATCTTTAAAATTCCATGCCATTTCTTGGGCTGTGTGAACGGTTTAACATTACTTTTTTCTCTTTCTAACAGATAAATAACTAAAGCACATCATTCATTTTTTGTGCAATTTATAATGCCTTACATCAAATATGCGTTGTTTGCTCATAAAAAAAATTAAAAATATAATTAAATGTTGACTATCATAAAGGTATTTCCAAAACAAAGATATACTGTATCTTTTTTTATTCATTTCATTACTCCATGTAATAATGTAAGTATATATTTTAATTAAAATGCCATGAACTATAGTTAATGCAATCCGTCCTCACTACCTTTGTACATTAAAGATTTACAGCTGTAGTGCTCTGCATTATTGCCTGGAAAAATACAATTTTATTTTAGAGTCTACTTTTAAAAATACGTTGGTTTCATGCTTTGCAATAAAATATAAAGCTTGTTAGATACAAAGAGCAATGCTTGATAATACTGAAAGGATGAGAAACCAATTTCAGAAAACCCATTTAGAACATTAAGTATGCTTTTAAATAAGTAAATGACTGAAGGCACATAAAAAAATACAAACCAACATGCCAGATCTCTCATAAAAATATACGCTTTACATATTATCTGTTAGTTGAAAAAGTTCTGACAGATGAGTTAATACAGTTGAAAATGCTGTCAGTGTGAAATGGGTCATATTTCATATTCAGTGCCAGCTATTTATGAGACTTTGTATGTCTCCCTTAATAAAACTTATTTGTAAATCAACATTTCTTCCTCCTTTTGTGTAATAAGGTTGGACTACCTGGAGCATGTACCTAGGAATATCTGCCCTAATAATCCATACGTGCTGGGATCATCAAGCACCTCAGTGACAGAATTTTCAGGCAGTTTGATGGCTGGGGTCTACTTCCTTCACATTGCATCATCACTTTTTTTTAGTGAGGAGCTATAGATATGGATTCAGCTGTGGTGTTTATTTTCATTCTTTCACTTTTTATTTACTAATATTTTCTTTCTTTTAGACATTGATTTTAATGAAACTTGATGTCAGCTCAAGAACATGATGTGCCCATTAACTGTAAAAAGTGATTGCTAATCAAACAACACTATATTTTTGTGTTTTCCTCAGGAGATAGAATATATCTTGGAAAAGCTTTTAGTTCTCTATTGCTCAATAAACTGTAACAGGAGAAGTCTGATGCTACCATAATGCAGCAAGTGTTTTTACAATGCTAGTACCAAACCTTTCAGCACCATTGTTAGTCCTCATATGACAAGATTACATGGGCTGGACACTGAAAAAATTATCCTCCAAACAGTTAACTTTGCTGTTACTTTCCTGCCTAAATCATAAGACCTTTCACATGGAACATCTCTCAGTGAGGTACCCTCAGCACTAAACTTCAGCAAGTCCACTAAGGTTGATTTCCAATTCTGAACATTTTTTAAAACTTGCTAATTTCCATTGCTGAAAAGCAGTCTTAAAGCTCTTGCAGTATTCCATGGATATTCTTGAAAAAATGTCAAATGATTTCCAAATACACAATGCTGCTTAAAACAGGAATGGTGGAGATAACGCACATCACTGTGTTGTTTCTTGTATAGGCAGCCTTCGCTCCAAATCAGCACTGCAAATTCCAACACTGAATTGCACAGATCATCATAGGACACAATTCTTCAAAGCTCATGGGAAAGTCTAACAATGTGGCAGTTTCTTTTGCTGAAGATTATAGTTTGAAAACTATTTTAATTATGGCGCAGTGAGGAAATGCAAGTAACTAGATTAGCAACCAACAGGAGGAACAAGACATTGCTGCAAATTGTTGCCATTTACAGTGAGTTTTCTGCTTTCATTTGCAGTTCTTTTGCTCCATTGGTCTATTTTATGTGTTAATGTAAAGAAAACTGTACTAGGTCTGGTCTGCAGTTATGGCTGAAAACAAAGTGACAAGGTACACTTCCTCCACAGTACTTCTATTTCTTACTGAGCTGTATTGGAAGGGCAAGGGTACTCAAGTCTGGATTTTGAAGACAACTACCTGAATTAAACACCTAATTTCATTCTACTGTAGGAATATGAATTCCAACTTTATGAGATTGCAGTGCAGTTCTTTAATGTAGAGCTTGGTTCATTTGATCTTACTGAAGATTGAGGAGCTGTTTGACCAAACATTTGTTTTAAAGGCAACTCTCATATTTTACTTTCATGGTTATCTACTTTTTCACGAAGTTGTGGGGTATGATCCTTTCTCAGAATTTAATAATAAGTTTTCCCAAACCTCCATCCTGTGTATGTTATATAAAAAAGTTTTTGCAAATAATGCATTCATCATAAACTATTTATAAGTATCTTGTGATGGTGGATACCTTTCTCTTTCTTCCCCTTTATGCCTCAGCTTTGCCTAAATCGATGCTAGTGTGGAGTTGAAGAATTAACAGTTTTATTCTCATCTTTTTTCCAGTGGAACAAGAACTGCAACAGAATCCACTGGCAACTGGACTAATATGTCTGAAATATCCCTAATTACTGCTCTGTGACAAAAATATGATTACCTGTGTTTCTTTCCAGGAGCATATGTGCTTCAAGTAAAGGCAACAGATGCTGATGATCCTACTTATGGAAACAGTGCTAGAGTGGTTTACAGCATTCTTCAGGGGCAACCATATTTCTCCATTGATCCCAAGACAGGTAAATAGTTTATCAGCAACAGTGGAAGGTTTAAACTTTGGGGTTTTTTGTGGGTTTTTTGGATTTTTTTATTCATGTAGGCAGTATCAATGAATAAATATGGACCGGGTTGATATGACCAAAATTCAAGAGACCCATTTTCCACATGATTCAATTTTGAGTATTGACTAGCTTTTTATGAATTACAATGTGTTGTAGAATTACAATGCTTCTCCAATCAGTCCTGGAATATCTAAAATATGTCTACATTGAATGTTTATTTTTTCAATGCTTTACCATTTCCCTATAGATTAAGGTTTATCTTCTACATGTATCCATTTTTTTTCCTGATGATTGAGTTTTGTAACTTGGGTCTTCTCAACATTTTTACTTGCTGAACATATAGTCAGAAATTCTCCAGCAGTTATTGTTTTGTTATATTGAACTAATTTGAGACTGTGGAACAGCTAATCATCTTCTTCCCTTCTCCTTTCCTGGGAAATATTATCTTTGTCTGGGATTACTGGATGTGTGAGCAGAAAAAGATAATATGTTTAAAGAGACTGAAGTATTTTAGAGGTTGGTAGACATGTTAATTAGGTATCTTGTCCTATATTTCTGAATGTCATTCTTGATTCTATATTTAGTAATTCAGCTGAGAAAGTGATAATGTACATGGTGAATGACACACGTGGCATCCTGAATGTGCTACAGGGAAAGCTGTCTGTATGTTCCTTTCTGCAAATAGTTTCACCTTCCAGTGTAGCTGTACTTGAATGTCATATTCAGGGCCTTTAGCCCTGATGGTGCAGCATTGTAAGGCTGTGAGCGCACCATCTCCCATGTACACATTCCTCTGTTCCATGCTCTGTTTAGCAGGAAATCATACTGCGATTTGTAGTGAGCAATTTTACTTTTCAGACTGAACTTCAAAATGTAACTTCTTCAGGTGTCTGGGAGAAAAAAAAAAAGTAGTTGCCTTTATACTTAATTTTTCATTTCAGTTTTGTAAAAAATGGGTATAAATTCAGTGGCAAGAAAAAGCTTTACTGGAACCAAAATTGGAGTTTTAGTTCAAGTTTCACAAGAAGAAAAGAGTAGTTAGTGGTACATGGAAGAATTATTTTTCCCATGGCACTCTGAATGGCTGTGTCATATATTCTCATCTGTTACTCAGTAGTGACTCAGCCACAGATGATGTCCTGCACCCTACTAGCCCTGGAACATCACAGAAACCTCGCTATCACCTTATATGAATTACTCATGTGCTAAAAGAATGGACACAGCCGTAGAGGAAGATTGGTGAAAGAGTAGCCTAGCATAGTTTAAAATCCTATTAAAAAAACCCAAACATATACATTCATGCACCAATATGCATCAATATGCTGTAGTGTCTTAAGTTAGAAAGTTCACATTATGAGAATTACTCATGAGTCTCACAATGACTCTAGAGGTAAACAGTATGTGAATAACACTGCATGGCATGGTGCTTAATGATTTGTTCTGAAATCCAGAAGTCCGCAGCACTACTACAGATCTAGTCTTTCCAATTCTTTATTTTATAATTGAGGAGTTTATACAGAAGTTTTTCACTGCAGAGTTTTACTGCCAGAAATCTGTCCTGAGTGCTTTTGACAGGAAAGGGGAAGAAAGCTATTTCGCTACAGTGACAAACTCAGAACTGCTAGCAGATGAAAAAGCATTTTTTGTGTTGTTACTGGCTTGTTTTGCCATCTCTTGCATACCAGAAACAATTCTGAGACATAATCTTGTTGTTATTTAAAGAACCCGCGAATGTCTGTATTAAGTTTCTGCCCTGTATCATGTTTCCAAAAGGGATGGCCTCCATAGACCTAGAGAGGGATGAAGAGTAAGTGTTTAGTGATGCATCCATGGAATACCCTTCTAGTTTTCAAAGAACTTGTCCTTACAAAGTTCCTGGGTGACTAGCAGGGTCAAAGTAACTAAGAGTCTGGAAGTATTTCTCCTCCACAACTTTTCTACTTCCCAGTAAGATTTCACTTGTCCAGTGGTACAGTAGCTGCATACCCACTGACTAGAAATTCCACAGTAAAAGTTTATTTGATTGAGAACAATCTCCTCTTGCTCTTTTTTTTTTTTTGTGAAAGAGGGGCATCTCTTAACTTGTTTCGTACCTCACACATTGTGTAAGAGAGCGAAGAGTTAATTTCTATTTATATTTTCCTTGAATCAACTCTTTTTTAGATTAAAGACTTCTTTAAACAGAAGCCATTCCATAACAATAATCATCCTTCTCCTCCTCAGGGTGAGAAAGTGCGCACGGCATTCAGGAAGGCAGCTGATATGGATGTATGCAGCTGTTTAATAGCGCTTCTATTCTCTATTTCTTCCCAAACAATTCCAAACATTGTTTCTTTCTTTAGCTTCTACTGCACAGATGTTGATGTTTGTGGAAATTTCTGTTACTAGCTCAACATCTCATTGCAAAGTTGTAAGAGTGAAACCACTGACCATAACTTTAAGTGTGAAATAAGAATTGTGTTTGTCAAGCACACAATTTTACATATATTTCTTCCTCAAATCACTCCTAATAGTTGTTACTCATTTACTCTGATATGAAACTAGTACACCTAAATAGTTTTTAACCTCTCTGGGTCTGAATGTCATAGCTGCCCTATTTAGTCCTTGTCTTTATTGACCTCCTAATATTTTTCCATCTTTTTGTTGGAAATAAGCAAACCATGTAGAAGGGGGAGAGTTAAATTTTATTGCTATTTCAGGGAGGTTAAATGCAATACAGTACCTTCTGGAGGGCAACTGTTTGAATGAAACATTCTAGGGCCTCAAGTTTTATGTGTGGGGGCTGCTTTTAAATGCTATAAAATTGCTCTTCTGATTTTAATGAAAGGGTTTTTTTAACATGAATACTTCTCTTAAAACAGATAACCTCTCTTCTCTTTCGTATGTATGTTCTCTTTTCTTATGAAAATGTCCATTTCCACCACTAAAATATCATTTCCATCCAAGTTTCTGATATATTTATGAGGCCAGTATTCTTATTTTTGGCTAGATGCCACCAGCTTTTCTTAGACTTGGTATTTGAGTCCATCTTTTGATGGTTATGTTATAACATAATTCAGTTATATTATTGTGCTGGTTTGAAAGTAAAACCAGTGAAAGGCTCCAAGTCAGAAATACAANTGAAATCCAAACTGGTATCAGTAGGAGTATTGATGTTAATATTTATGCAGGAGGGCTTTTTCAGAACCTGTGTTTTCTCTTCCATGAAAATGAGTGATCTCCCTCTGAATTATGGGTCAATAACTTTGGAAAGCAAATCTTCTGGCCCAAGTCTCATACATACTATTTTCAGTTTTCAGCGATCTCATGGAAACCATATCTTTCTAGACATTTGAAATTGATGACATCTGAAAAGACAAAAGATAAAATCAAAGTTATTTGGTTCTGCAGTTGAAAAAAATTGTAAAATCTTAAGGTAAAAGGATATACAAAAGCTCAGAACACCATTACATGCACGTAAGGCCTCCACATTTTAATAACCCTTTGATTTAAATTAAGATATTATCTGTGATGCTGTAGTTGAAATACCAACATTTGTAGCCCTTTCCTTCCCATTGATTCTTACCTCTACTTCATTCTTCTATTTTGTTGGTATGATAAGTCTAATTCACATTTGTCCTGTCCATACGAATTGATTTTGGAAGAAATAATATTTCTCTGTATTTTGTCTCAGCCTTTGAAATAGAGTAGGCAGAAAAAGGAAAATTGCCCATGAATTGCTAGAC
Organism: Donacobius atricapilla; assembly: GCA_013397315.1. Taxonomy (NCBI): domain Eukaryota; kingdom Metazoa; phylum Chordata; class Aves; order Passeriformes; family Mimidae; genus Donacobius; species Donacobius atricapilla. The sequence continues at coordinate 262,155 of WBMY01008619.1, forward strand.
ATAAAAATTGTTTTCATTGTTTTGGGGGTTTTGTTTTTTTGTTTGTTTGTTTGTTGGGGTTTTTTTTCTGAAGATAAAGGGGTTTTTTCCAGAAAAATATATGGAATGACCTTACACTTCCAGATAGGAATAACCAGCGGGTGATTTGGAACTTCAGTACTGGAGTGATAGCCCATTCTTCATTTTCTGAAAAAACCCTGGAACATTTCTGAGAAAGTCACTTAGTTGTACCCAGAACAACTATATCAACCAGATAAACTGCACTTTTTCTTCACAACCCGCTGTGTGCCCATGCTCAGTTTTTTCTGCCATTTTTTTCTGTAATATTTTTGAACTTCAGCAAAGCTTTCAACACCATCTCTCACAGGATCCTTCTGGACAAAATGTCCAGCACTCAGCTGGGTAAACACCACATCATGTGATAGGTGAGCAACCGGCTCATGGGTTGGGCACAAAGGGATTTAAGGAATGGGGTGACATCAGACTGGCAACCTGTCACTAGTGGGGTTCTGCAGAGATCCATCCTCAACAGAGTGTTCTTCAATATCTTCATAAATGACTTGGACACTGGACTCTAAGGAGCACTATGTAAGTTTGCTGATGATATTCCACTGGGAGGAGCTGTTGACTCCCTTGAGGGCCGGGAGGTCCTGCAGATTTTTGAGAAAATAGAGAGCTGGGAAATCACTGAACATATAGAGCTTAACAAGGACAAGTACCAGATTCTGCAGTTGGAATGGGGCAAACTTGATTGTATATAGGATGGGGAGTGAGGGGCTGGAAAGCAGCACTGTGGAAAATAACCTAGATATCCTGGTCAATGGCAAGTTGAATCTGAGTCAGCAGTGCCCTGGCAGCCAGGAGGCCCAAGCCTGTCCTGGGGGGCATCAGGCACAGCATGGCCAGGCAGGCATGGGAGGGGATTGTCCTGCTCTGCTCTGGGCTGGGGAAGCCTCACCTCCAGTGCTGGGGGCAGGTTTGGGTGACACAGTATAAAACAGACACTGAGCTCTTAGGGACCTACCAAAGGAGGGCCATGAAGATGGTGAATAGGCTTAAGGGGAAGCTGTATGATGAGCAGCTTAGGTCACTTGGTCTGTTCAGCCTAGAGAAGAGGATGGGAAACCTCATTGCAGTCTTCAGCATCCTCAAGAGGGGAAGAGGAGAGGTACCGATCTCTTCTCTCTCATGACCAGTGACAGGATGTGAGGAAATGTCATGAAGCTGGGTCAGTGGACGTTTAGGTTGGATATCAGAGAAAGGTTTTTTTCACCCAGAGGGTGGCTGGGCACTGGAACAACTCCCCAGAGAAGTGGTCACAGCTCCAGCCTGACAGAGTTCAAGAAGCGTTTGGACAATCCTCTCAGGCACATGGTGTGACTCTTGGGGTGTCCTGTGCAGAGACAGGAGTTGCACTCAAGGATCCTGATGGGTGGCTTCTGACTTAGTATATTCTGATTCTATAATTCTGTGTTATTTCATTTTGTTAGTGTGGCACAGGAGGTCTTTTATTCCCATAGGTCTTTTCTCCTTGGAATGAATGGAAGGATATTGTAAAATATTGTGGAATATATAGTCTCCACAATGCCAAACTAAGCATTAATTAAGATTAAGAGATTCAAGAGGAAACCTAGTAAATAAAGTTCATCCTATTTGCAAATATTCTTTTTCTGAATCTCATAAATATGAACAATTTTTTGCCATTTTATAAATCAAGTTTTTAGTTTGGAGCAAACTATGTGCAGTATAGTACATGCCATCTTGAGGCTGGAAAGTGGTGATTCTTAATAATGTTGTCATTATCATGTTACAGGTGGCAAGAAAGGAATTTGTTATAGAGTTCAATTCAATGGGAATTTTTAATAGGTTCCAGAAATAGCAGATTTAGGTCAGTTATTTCTAGACTCTGAAAAAGTATTGTAAGCTAATGCTTCCTATCTTTGCTTGTTAAGACAGCAGTGGTTGCTATAAAGATAAGAATGGTCCTTAAAGTTTGCTTNTTCAGCCTAGAGAAGAGGATGGGAAACCTCATTGCAGTCTTCAGCATCCTCAAGAGGGGAAGAGGAGAGGTACCGATCTCTTCTCTCTCATGACCAGTGACAGGATGTGAGGAAATGTCATGAAGCTGGGTCAGTGGACGTTTAGGTTGGATATCAGAGAAAGGTTTTTTTCACCCAGAGGGTGGCTGGGCACTGGAACAACTCCCCAGAGAAGTGGTCACAGCTCCAGCCTGACAGAGTTCAAGAAGCGTTTGGACAATCCTCTCAGGCACATGGTGTGACTCTTGGGGTGTCCTGTGCAGAGACAGGAGTTGCACTCAAGGATCCTGATGGGTGGCTTCTGACTTAGTATATTCTGATTCTATAATTCTGTGTTATTTCATTTTGTTAGTGTGGCACAGGAGGTCTTTTATTCCCATAGGTCTTTTCTCCTTGGAATGAATGGAAGGATATTGTAAAATATTGTGGAATATATAGTCTCCACAATGCCAAACTAAGCATTAATTAAGATTAAGAGATTCAAGAGGAAACCTAGTAAATAAAGTTCATCCTATTTGCAAATATTCTTTTTCTGAATCTCATAAATATGAACAATTTTTTGCCATTTTATAAATCAAGTTTTCAGTTTGGAGCAAACTATGTGCAGTATAGTACATGCCATCTTGAGGCTGGAAAGTGGTGATTCTTAATAATGTTGTCATTATCATGTTACAGGTGGCAAGAAAGGAATTTGTTATAGAGTTCAATTCAATGGGAATTTTTAATAGGTTCCAGAAATAGCAGATTTAGGTCAGTTATTTCTAGACTCTGAAAAAGTATTGTAAGCTAATGCTTCCTATCTTTGCTTGTTAAGACAGCAGTGGTTGCTATAAAGATAAGAATGGTCCTTAAAGTTTGCTTCTTGCCATTCCAGACCCATTTTAACACCAGGTAAAAAGCCTGCTTTTAACATCAAGTTGCTTAATACTAGAAAATAGTACTTTCTAAACCAATAATAACCAGGAAAATCATACTTCCGGCTGGTTTATTTTTCAATTTTGCATGTTATCTGCAACAATGTGCACCTAGACATGTTCTGATAACTTGCTGAATAAATAACATTTTGCAATGTTATTCACATTTGTAAAATTTTGATGAAGACGTGTATTTTCTTCTACGTATTTGATTTCAAGAAAAAACCTTTAATACCCCAAACCTTTTAGCTTTATACAACCTCATCAGGTAATTTATGTTTTCACTAGTACCTTTCCCTTTCTCTCTCCCTCTTTCTCTCTCCAGGTCTTCCTTTTGTTCTATATATTCTTAGCATATTAGAAGGGAGATTATAGCATATCTGCTTAAACAGCACTTGTCCAAAATCACTAAAGACTAAAAGTATTGTCTTACTGTGGTATTTAAATTACTTTTTATTAAAGGAAATTGCTCAAATTTTCATGGCATGTTTGTGCTATATCAAGAAAACTTTCTCTAGGAAAGCAAAAGTCTTCTAATAAAGACCTCCTTTTGTACAGAGGAACATTGTCTTGGCCTACAGTAATTTGAATTTATTGTCAAGTGAATGGTTGGAAACAACTGAAGATGCAGGCTGTGCAATGCAATGCCACCTCCTCCTACATTGCCTTACTCCATACAAGGCAGTGTTTCTCATCCCTGATGTGGCAAACATATGATCACAGCATTCATATTCCTGGTGAAAACACCTCACTCTCTTTCATCCATTCATGTCCTGACTAAAAAGACAAAACAGTCATTTTGAGTGGTTGAATAGCTGACAAACATCCTTTTGAAAAGCCTGAGTGATTTGCCTGTTTTTGTGTGACCTCCTCTCATCAACCCATTCAGAAGAATATCTATCTATAGATACCTATAGAATATTCTATCCCTGATTCAAGAGATCCAGTATTAATTTGTAAGAGTAGACAATCACAGCCATTTGTTTATTTATTCTTTTCTTTCCCCTTTCTTCTTATAGGTGTCATAAGAACAGCTTTGCCAAATATGGACAGAGAAGTGAAAGAACAATATCAAGTTCTAATCCAAGCCAAGGACATGGGAGGACAGCTGGGAGGACTAGCTGGTACTACCACCGTAAACATTACTCTCACGGATGTCAATGACAACCCGCCCAGGTTTCCTAAAAGTATGTAGTATTTCCAAGCACTGATTTTCAAATAAGCATGACTAAAGGTATTAATTTGGAAAAGTCTTGTAGGTAAGAAGCTCCCGCAACAAGAGTGGTACATGATGAAAAAAATCAGATATCCTATTTTTTAGAATAATATAAAACTCAATTTGAAAGTATGAGTTGAATGTTTAAGAGGATATATACCATCATTCCACAAAACCAGTCTAAGCCTAAGAGTTCATTTTATTTGCACTATAAAAATTGTTTGGGAAATTATTTTGTCAAGGGAAATTTGCATGAACCCCTTCAAATTACAAAAGGGTATAACCTGAGACTTCCAGGTACCAAAAGCAGAGCTAGCTCATGGTAAGCATTACTGTTATGATATTCAGGAGCAGTTTTTTATATGTCTTGGCCCACAAGATTATATCTGTCCCTGAAAACACAGCCTCCAAATAGTGATCATTCACTGATAATTTATTATGTTTCACATCAGTTAGTTTAAATGAAGCTTTTCAGAAGTGTGCTAATTTAAAGAGTTTCATAGTCTGTGTATGACTAGGAGGATTGTCACTTGCTTGTCTCCATAAATTTACTAAAGTTGTGTATGTTCCATACCTTCAGAAACTAATCAAGCATAAATCTTGATAACTATGCCAAAATAATTAGCTGCTAAAATTTGTTGGTAAGGCAAATTTGTGTTAGAATATATTGCATGAATCTGCAGTAAGATCACAACAGCTTTTTACTTTGCATCTCTTCCTTGCCCATGAATTGAAATCCCACTGTATGTATTATGAATGCTCCATAGGTACAAAATCACATCTGCAACTGTGAAGTTTTCTCTCATATGAAAATTCTTCTTCTTTTACTCAGTCTGAAAATGTATTGTGTTTTTGCAGGCATGTAAAAAAGATCATGTTATGAGAAGGATCCATTTCATCCTTCTTTCTGTCTCTTACACTCATATCTAGATGCTATCCATAAAACAGGCTAAGCAATACTTCGTAAAACTTCCTTACCTTCTAATTATATTTAGTTCTAATGGTGTCTTTGTATTTAACAACCCTCAATGTATTATTCTTACAGCAAGTTGCCCCATTGCTTTGAAACTAAGTTTAAATTTCAGAGTCCACATCTTCTGTCAGAAGCACACAGATTAATCATATATCATACAACAAACAGCTTCCCCTCATTTGCTTCGAATCCATCTTTACATAATTGCCTGCATGTTTACCTCTTCGAAGAATTCAGAAAGCACTGCAAAATATCAGCTTTATTTAGAGAATATGTTGATTTCTCATTTTTTCAGTATGGGAAATTGTCTATGAGTTTAGAGAATTTGTTCCTACTGTTTTCCCGGTTCATGTCAGCCATATCCATCCTTAGCTCCCCTGGACTCCCTGGAGAACTTTTGGAAAAAAAAAAAAAGAAAAAAAGAAAAGAAAAAAAAATCAGTGTTATATTATACCTCCAAGCCTTTTTGTGGCACAATGGTTTGAAGCAAAATATTGCACATCATAATAGTTCCCTTATTTCATTCTTCAGGCTCTTGGGCATGTAACAGCTAATCCAAATGATTTGTTACTGTTGTGTCTGTTTGTTCCACAACTGCTTCTATAGCTAATTTAACCTTCTCCTGAGTCCTCTATAAAGTTCTAGGATAGAAAAAAATCCACAGTTTTTCTATACTAACAATAAAGAAAAAAATGTATTAAGTTCTGCATTTGTGATCTTATCTTCTCTGAGCACTTTTGTATCTGGCTTTATACAGTTCCTCCCAGGATTTTGCCTCCAGATTTCTTAAAAGACAATTATTATTAGCTTGTTTGCAGAGATTTATTCAAACTCATTTTTTGTCTTCTTTATTGTGGTTTTATAGATAAAGCAGGTTTTATGGTTCTTTCTATTGTCCTCTCTGAGACACAACTTCATTTTTCTGAGAGATGTCTTCTTGCTTTTATTAGCTATGTTGTTTGCCCTTACATATTTACCTTTTAATGGATATGTGCATTTGTGGTGATGATAAATGATATCCCTAGATAGCATTCACACCACCCATAGTGATTTAACAGTCTCAGCTATCTTATTCAGAGTTTCTATAGTAATATGCCTCAGTTTATTTATTTGCACTTTCTTTTTATTATCTTTTTAACTGGCTATAAGCATCTTGTAATTCTGGTATTTATTGTTTCTGCACAAATATTGTATTTATACTAATTATAGTTGTTGCAAAATTTGAAATAACTAGGGAACTTTTCCTGAATAGCTAATGTTAATACTGTCCTCTTTTTTAAGTTTTAGTTGACAGAGATTCCTTTCACAACCATCATTATTCCTCCACTGATAAAGTCTGCTGTGACTTTCCTGCATATTTTGCTCCTTGATAATATCCTGCCTGACTGATTTTCTTCTTTCCCACAGATATTGAACACAGGTATAATGCTGATATTCTTGTTTAGCATTAGGCATTAAAGTTACCTATACTAGTTCCCATTTTAACCCTTGGGTTTATATTATGGCTTCCTTTCTCCTCTTTGCTGGTCCTTAGTTTGATTCTGCATGAACTATCACTTCTGCCTTTCTTACTGGGCTATCATCTCCTTTTGTAGCTTTCTCCAGTGGAGAATGCAGAATTCTCATCACTGCACCCTTTGTCTGAACTGCATACCTTTGCTTTTTTTTTTTTTTTTTTCTAATTTTTTTTTTTTTTTTTTGCTTTCCAACACCTGAAAATTCTCCTGAACCTTTCACTAGGCATCACAGTGGTCACTGAAAATTTTTTACACTTTCATAGGCCTATTTTTCTCATAGCCAAAATGAATTTTGCAGTTTTTCCTATTCTTTAACAAGTGCTCCTACATTCCAATATTGTGCCTCACTTCTCACCACTTTTTCTCAGCCAGTCATTTAAAGCTCTGCCTTTCAGTCTTTTTACTCTGATTGTACATGGTGTGTTCAAATGCCACTATGCTACTATGAATGTCCTTATCTTCAGATTTCATTTACTAGCCTAAATTTCAATCCTAAGACTTCTTGATTTTGTCAGACCTCCCATGGTATCTCCTTTTAATTTAATGACATGTTGTCGAAGCACTTGTGGGATGCTCCAAACCTGATCAGTAAGCCAATCATCCCAGGGGGCCTCTTCGTACCATCATTCCTACTGTCTTCATCCTCAGTGCCTGTTAAACTACCCACAATTGAAGTCTGCTCCTTCTTTTCAGCTGGAACCTCTGCTGTTGGAAGGGTTCCATGGGTACAACAGGAAATAATTTAACTGTCTGGAGGCTGAAAACTCAGTACATTGGCAAGCTTCATGTGCCGAGTGCTCACTCCCATTCTGGTTTTCAGTTATATATTTTACTTCCTTTGTTGTTAGGAGCATTAGTACTTTCTATCTTATTGTATGCTTCATCTACTGTGGGGGTGCAAAAATGCATAAGTTTTATAAAATGTCACATGATTTTCATGAAACAGAGAAATCATGGAATATATCATCCTCTTTGAAGAAAATAGCCTCCAGGTCAAATTTAATGCATGAATTGCAGTTATGACATCTTTGCCCAATTGTTGCTATGAAGCAAAAGTGACCAAGCTTGTACCATACTTTGCATGCTAGTAAGTCTGAAAACCTTTTCTTTCTATTATATCAAATGTCACAAAAGACAAATTACAGCAGTGACTCTCAACAAAACAGAGGACAATAAGATTGGAGGTTTGTGTTGATATTGAAAATAACAACACTTAATATGGCTTACAAGCTAAAATGTCAGTGTGGGGACTCCAGTGTATTGGTCAAGCCTTTTACTTTTCTTGCATGTGTTACAGGCAACAGTTTCGATCAATGGGGATTTACTTAGCCAGCTCTGTTTGGTTAAGCAGTATGTGAGGTGATATGTAGTGTGTCTGAAATTCACAGAGACACAGGGCTAATTACAGTTAAACAAAATAACTAAGAGAGAAAAAGTGGGGTATGAACTATATGTCAAACATACCAGCTGTATTTTTCATTTTTTTCCCCGTGAAAGTACTGCAAAGATTCAGAGTAATTACCTGCCAGGAAATGGAGTTTGCCATTTGCTTGACTTCCAAAGCTAAAAGGATACTTGTACAGAATTTAGTTTATGTGAAAAATAAGTCCTTAAAATATGGTCTGTGTAGGTGCCAAGTTCAGGCCTGGCAAAAGGTCAGAACCCCTAGGTGTTGCTTGGATTGAGACCCTCAGTATCCCACTGCTCATCATTGGTCAACAAAGCCGGGAAGTGCAGACTGAAAAAGACTGAAAGTCCTTTAACACAAACTGCTATAGGGTTAATGTTTTTGCATCACATAATCAGGACCACAGTTTTGCAAAGGACTTATGCCAAAGAAGCCATGCTATAGATCACCCAATCAAAAAAGACAATATTAAATTTCACAAGATAAAGCTTAAATTTATTTTCTGAACTTAGTAAAGCTGGAGGAAAAAAAAAAAAGATTTCATAGCAGAAGTAAGAGAACATATATTATTAATATTTGGAAGGAGTTACATTGATAAATAATACATTACAAGCTTGCAAAAAAAAAAATGTATCACAAAACACCTTCATCTCATTGAGGGTCCTTTAAGGAGAAAGGCAGGTTTGGATGGGTTATCAGCATCCAGTGATGAAAAACCACTGACTATTCTGCTGAACATGGAATTTTTTATTTAGAACCTGTGCTTTTGAACGTATTCAGTGGGGAACTCCCACCTTGCATGTCTCCTAGTAATGAGGAATATAACAGAGAGGAAACCTCTGAACATATATTTCTGTCAGAGTGGTTTGACCTGCAGGTATCTATTGGCCCACATTTCAGGAAACTGACATTTCAGTAAATAGATATTTTCTTTAAAACTAGTAGGAAAAAATTAATCTGAATGATTTTATTAGCAAAAATTTATTTCCAGGAGTGTTTTCTGTCTTCCCTGGCTCTTCATTAGTACAGCAGCTTCCTGCATTGTTGAAGACAGATCTTTTTTTGTAAATATTAAAATAAGTATTTCATATCAAAGTTTGTTTTTTACCAAAACAAGAGAAAAAAAGTAAGGCAAAGACTGAAAAGCTAAGTACTTTTCCTATCATTACAACAATGTTGAAGCAATTGGACAAAAATTTGGTATAACACAACAGTGTCTTTGAGCAGAGAGGGGTGGACAAAAGCTGTGTATGTGTAGGCATGCGTCTTGGTCCGGAAGGGGACTGTTGGCCTTTCTCTCTCAGCTACTTATGTACATGATAGCTGGCTAAGTAAAAAGATATTTCAGCACATCATTCCTGAAAGCTAATGGGCTAACCTTTAAGTCATCAAGCAGTGGGCCAGTCTGAGCAAGCTGCCAGGACAGCAGTGGCTTGTTTCCAATTTTTAAAATAAGCTTCAAGAAAAAATGGATGGGTTTTATTTACTTCAACATTTAAATGACAAAAACTGTATAATTACTTGGTATAAATTATGCTTTATGGAATCTCACCAATTAAGTGAAGTGGTGGATTAATATTTTGTATGTTTATTATGCTTTAGTTTCCCAGTCTCTTTCTTTTGTTCACTGCTGGCAGGATGAGTGTGAACGCAATTTAGAGAAATAAACCCTTATATGCTGAGCAATAAAAGCAAACATGAATCATTTTAGTCAAAGGAATAGCATGTCTTTTTATTTTAATATGACATAAATATACTTCTGGCGAATAAGGCCCTGACATAGAAAAATGCAATCAATTTTATAATTTATACAGTTTTTATTCTGATATTAGCAAATAAAAGACTATTTCAAGTGTCTTATGAGGTCAGCAATAAGTTTGGTTTCTTTTTAAGGTGTGTATTTTTTAAGGTGACACCTCTTGAATTTGCTTTTTGAAGTCAAAAGAACTATTTGAATAGAGCTATATTTTATCACATCATTTCCAGCTCACAGAAGTCAATTTTTTGAGAGAATGATTAAAAGCTTTTTCTAATAGAAGAGAAATTAATTAAGGTTTGAACCCGATATTTGAATTTTGAGCTGTAGAGCAAGGCCTAGATATCACAAGGGCCTTTTTNNNNTTTTGCTGTCATTGGTCTTTCCAAAAGTGTTTCAGTGGAATCCATCAAGATAGTTTGCAAATTTCCAGAACTGCTAACATGCTTGGAAACAGAAACATAACTATTCATCTTTCTGGCAGCGACACCTTAAACGATGAAAGGTTAAAGGATCATTCCTGTGACCTTGCACATCAGTCCATACTGTAGGAGTTTGCAGGTAATTAGATTTGTATTTCACCAGCGGCCAGTACAATGCATTCCATAGAATATAATAAATCCTCTACTAGAGACAGCAGAGGAAACAATAATCTTAGAGAGAAAAGTTCATAAAATAGACAATTCAGTAACAAACAGGAAAACACCTTTCATATATGCAATTTCAGGAATTTCAGTGTAAGTGAAAAAGACATTTGTAAACACCAATTACCCCTTTATTCTCTTAGTTATATAATCTTGGCATGGTACTTGAATGATCAATTAACTGCATGATCTATTATAGAGACATATTATGTAATATATATTAGGAATAGGCTTTGCATATTATTACCCTTTAGATTGCATCTGTTTTCTGTGATTATTTATTGGTTTACAGCTTATTTTAATAGGCATACTGTCAAGTACTACAATCTGTAGAAATATTTAAAAAGAACAACCAATTGCTTAACTGGGAATAGCCTGCCTATATATACTTATGCATACACACTCTGTAGATTGAAAAGTCTTATTGTAGTTACTTATACATTATTGGAAGCTTAGGACATCACAGAAATTGCACATTCATCAATTGCCCTACGTTATATTACATTAAAGGTGGTCAGTTTTTAGCTCAGTACACCAAATGTGGCTGATTCCATTCAAGTGGCTTTGAACAAGTCTAGCTCAGATCATACTGAAAAACTGGTTCAGAAGCAGAATGCAAACAAGAGATCATCTGGTCCACAAGAGACAGAAAGGAAAATATTTGAATCCATTGCTTTGGATGAGCGGCTTATGAGAGACAATGGTACCTACTTCTAAAAATTTCAGAAGAATGCAACACAAATCCCATCCAGTAGTGCATTAGAAATCTAAAGGAAATGATAATGTGATTAATAAATTATTCTGTTCACTAATCTAAAAAAATTAAATAACGAAAACAAAGATTTGTTTTAAAAATAAGCAAGGAAGATTTATTCTCTCATTACTTGCACAGTTTAGAACCAGGAAACTTACTTTCCTTTAGGTAGAAAACTTACTCAGGATTAAGGTTCAGATCTGCCTAATTAAGCATTTTAACAAGTCTGTACAAGTTTCTGGGAAGTTGCTTGACTCCATGTAATTTAGATCTGGAAGTATAGCTTCTCTTGGTATTTCTGTTAAAAGTTGTCCTTTATATACAGCACTTGCATCTTTGTTGGCTCTCAGAATGAAAATGAGTCCATCTTTCATTGATTAAAGTATTTGCCTGGCAGACAAGATGCCCTAATTCAGTTCCAGCAGCTAATTACTTATGTTATACCAATTGGGATATACCTGCACAGACAGGTGGACAGATTCATTGCAGACTAGCCCACAGGCAGAGATTAGTTGTGCGACTGAGCCAGAACTTGCTTTGAATCAGAAAAGGAGGGAAGGTCAAATCCTGATTTCTCCATCTTGAATTTTCTAACCTCTGTGCCATAAAACATAAAAGGAAAAAAAACCAGCTTGGTTTTGTAAACCAAGACTAAATTAAAATGACATTATTTGATGTCAAAAAATCTTATGCAAGTCTGATTATCGTTTACCTGAGAGTTTTGAGTAAATTAAAACTTCATTTTTCAGTGAAACATATGCTTTAACCAACCATTTCAGTGATGGAAGATAGGGAATGCAAAGGCTCCAGAAATGGGCTCATGCAATTGCAAGCCAATCATGAAAACAGCACTCATTTTGGATTGCAATACCTTTGACTCAATACTGCTTTAGCATCAGTAAAACCACAGTCACATCAGTATAATAATAAATACCAGGTGACCCGTATTTGCACAGGGCTCTTACAGAAGTAAGAGGAGAAACAAGGGTAGCTGCTCTTTATTCCTGGTTCCTTCCAAGTCTCACACTTATGTACTATTTGCATTTCTTTCTCACCTGTCTCATTCTCCTTTGGCCTCTCTTTCTTCCTCATCCTGTATATCCTTATTTTCAACATGCATTCTTGTCTCTACTCCCCTGTGAGAGATACATGTTTATCCTTGATTACATTTTCATCGTATTACTAGATTGTGGCCATCTCCTCCTTCAGGTCCAAAAGTAGATTTCTTTTCATTTGTTTTGCACTGGTAGCAGTGCAAAAAGGGTTTATACTTTGCTGAATCACTTCCAGCTCTGAGTTTCTCCATATTTTGCTATACTGAAATCATGAGTCTTCACCATCCCATACAAACTCTTGCATCTTTGTCTTGTTTAGGCCATTACCCTGTCACACCGCTCAGTGACCCTTGCCTGCTTTATCTATTTCACTCACCTGAGTTACACATTTGACAGGTAGTCATAAAAAAGCCTCGGTAATTTTCTTTTCCCTTCACTACCATTTAATCAGTGAAATTATGGACATTGTTACATAGACTAAAAGAAGATGCAAAATGGCTTGTTACATTATGTTTTTCAAAGCAAAAGGAGAACATGAGTATCTGGGAAAGCTCCTGAGGACTTATATTGTCTTAGAACAGTCTGGGGAACAGTTTTGACCAACACCAAGTAAAGTTTTCTCAGAGAAATTCAGGGCATTTGGAGAAATTAGTACAGATCAGGAACTATTTTCTGCAGCCACTTTCCATGAAATTGACCTATTTTGGTGTGGGTAAAAGAATTTAATAACATGGAATTAGGCCATTTATATTGTCTGGCTTCTGGGTCACAGGGTACAGCTGGTACATGAAATTTCTTTGTACATTTGTAGCTTATTTGAGCCTATGCTTTGCAATCCAGGCCATGCAGCCCTCTTTGAGTCACAGTACTCCACAGTAGCCTTCTACCATTATTTGTGTGAGTCCAGCATAAAAGAGTTAAAATTTAACCTCTATAAAAATTTCTATTTACACTTATGCCCACTTTCTCTTATTTTTTTCTTATTCCTTTCCATATCAGAATTATTCACACACTTTGAGTAAGAGCTGATTTCCCCTCCAAGGTGCATGTAACCTTAGTAAAAACTCTCTGGAAATGTCTTCTCTTTTTTGCAGTTGTCACTGTTGCATGTTCTTAATCATAAAGCATCTTGAAGAGTGGATCATTTTATTCAGACTGAATAACTGAATTCCCAACCAAAGCATACTAATTGGAAGAAAACTGAGAAATAAACTGGAGGGGGAGATATTCAATTACCACAGATTCTCAAAACACTGAATGTTTAGCAAATTCTTTGTCTGCTGCATTTATATTGTTTTTTAACTCTCTCCAGAATGCTTAAGTAGCAAAGGTTATCTGGGGACTGTTTGGAGTATGTTTTGAATGAAACAAAAAACATGCTTGAAGGTCTAAACTGAGACAGACTGAACCCTTAGCTAGCTGCAAAGCAGATCATAAGCACAAATGTAGTTATTTCTTTATACTACTCCGTAGCCAATGAAAAATACAGGCAATTTCTCACTGGTTGAAATCCAATGCTCTGATTGCACTGTAAACAATAGTTCAAGAAATACAAACGAGCACAATAGCGGTTAGAAGTTAAATATTATCTATTTGTCATAACATTCTGTTGTTAATTCATTTCCTTCCTATCATCATCTCTAAGTGGTAATTGATCATTAACTGAAAGATTAGGTAAATTGTTTTTAAACACTATAATTATCATCATAGTAGATTAATATAATTAATAATGGTATTTTACATCTGCTTATGTAAGAGAAGGTGCAAATAAATAAATTCAACAACATTTGGCAGGAATCATGTCATTCATTCCACTACAATGTGTTTTCTGTGGGGCGTGACGGAGAAATTATTCATTCAAAACACAGACAGTATTTAGACTGGATGCATGAAATTACTCTCAGTAACCTTGGCATGTCTTAAAAGCCCCATGCATCTCTGCCTACTCTGATATTGAAAAGTAGCTAAAGCTATAGATTTAACAGCATGGGATTGCCTTGCAATGCTTTGAGAATTGGTTCCAAAGTGACTCACTGACAACAATGTCACTTGCTTTGTCACTATCTGTTCTGGCAGCATCTGCCATTTTCCCTGAGGTCTTCCATCCAAGTAAGAAATCAACATATACTTTCTGCATCTAACCATGGTCAGCTTACTTTCTGAAAATTTAGAGACCACAGGGCAACATAAAGTGAAACAAACCATATGTAATTATCTAATTATAATCACAATCGTTTAGGCTCATGTTTTTCAAAAATATCTAAGAACCACAGTTGTATTCAGATTTTCAGCAGTGCTCCACTCCTTGTAAAAGCATTCAGTGGGATGCTCAAGTGCTTGCAACAATTCACATGTTCCTAATGACAGCAGTAGGAGCTGAGCTGAAGATACCAAGTGATTTGTAACTGTCTTCTGTGAGTCCAAAATATGACTTTAGTATATTTGCATAGAAAAAGCTATAAAAATATAAAGAAAAATTAAATAACAGGAATATTCTAGAGTATATATTTTAAGTTTTGTCTTGAATTAATGACAATTATTTTATTCTTGGTGGCTTTTATGGAAAATTTGTTGAATTTGTAAATGTGCTTACAAGAGAAGGACCTGTATTAAGAACTCACTACTTTTGCATTTCATTGCAAAATGAGCAGTATTTATAGAGAGCTTACTTTAAACACTTACACTGTAAAACATAAACATCACTTGTGATGAGTTGAGCATACTTGCTATAAAGTATAAGAGAATACAACTGCAAAATATGCAATTGCTATCCTATTGTATCACTACTATTTTTTCTGTATCACACACTAAATCACAAGCATTTAAGGAAACTGAACAGAGTAAACCAAAACTTGAAACAAAGTAGAGTAAGTTAGTATGCACTTGTACTTGATGATTGCACAATTTCATCTTTAAATGTGATAATTTTTGGCCTCAGCCTGTGCCTGCATGTGGAAGAAAAGTAATATGGAGTTTAGGGGAAAAAATTGCATGAAGTCTACCCAGCGAGTATGTAAAAATCAAGTCTTCACAAAGAGTTTTTTGAGTAATACCAATATTAAGCATGCTTTGTTTAGGTGATTTTAGGGATACAACTGAAGTATGACTTGGAGGACTTAAGAGAGGAGCCCAATTTCCTTAGTCAATGGAGAGAAAAATTATTCTTCCAATATAGATGATTTAGAGCACCTGGCTTGGGTCCTAAAGTAAATGGTTTAGCCATATTCTTAAGAATGAATGAATTGTAGTAAAAGTTGTGTTATTATATCTTGTGCCAGAGTCATAAAGAAAATATGAAAAGGCTCCGGCAAGGTATTTAGGAAGCAGGGATGTTAAGCAGAGCATTACAAACTCTATGTCCCATCCTTGAAAATGTACTTTTTATCATGTTAATGTTTCACATGTATCTTTCAATTTAATTTTATAGAGGGAATAAGTGTATTGATTTACTTCATGGTAACAGCATGATCACCGGAATATTACAAACCGACCTAGCTGATAAATGCCAATTACATGCTGCCTGGGATTCTGAAAAAGAAAAGACATCTTCTCCTAAAAACTTTTTTGTCTATAAGGCATGCTATACCTTGATAATTCTTTATAACCACTATGTAGTTTATGTAAAAAATGATTGATTCAAGATTTTAGACTACACCTGTGAAAAATTATTTCTCTCATTGGATTATTTTGTTTTGTAATAATTTCTAGTTAATAGACTGGATATTAGCAGAACAATTCTTAGTTGTTATGATTATTGGTTATTATTACCTTGGTTGTGATACGTAATGGTGCTGATCATATGGAACTGATTTTCCACATAAGCCCTCAGAGTTACAGAAAGCTACACTGTCTAACACATGAATGCATTGGCAAAGTCAGATTTTTCAGGAAAAAAAGTGATAAAGAATCTTTCCTATAGAACAATATCATTAGGATTAAAGCAGTTACTCAGGAACTTGATTAGTTCTCCTCACTCTTGGAGTATGGAAACTCCATATTGTCTGGAAGAAATTCTTCCTTATAGAGTTGAGGAATTTCTAGAATGGAATATTTTCTTCCCATCTTGGTAAAACTATGCTACCACATAAAGATGATTTAAAACCTTCAAAGAAGATTAAGTATTATCCTATTAGTAATATTATCTGTATTACAGAATCACAGAATCACTAAGTTGGAAGAGACCTTCAAAATCATTGAGTCCAACCCACGCCCTAACACCTCAACTAAACCATGGCACTGAGTGCCACACCCGGTCTTTTTTGAACATATCCAGAGATGGTGACTCCACCAGCTCCCCGGGCAGACAATTCCAGTACTCTATCACTCTTTCCATAAAAAACTTTTTCCTAACATCCAGCCTATCTTTGCCTTGGTGCAGCTTGAGACTGTGTCCTCTCGTTCTGTCAGTTGCTGCTCGGAGAAAGAGACCAACCCCCACCTGACTACAACCACCCTTCGGGAAGTTGTAGAGAGTGATAACGTCACCTCTGAGCCTCCTTTTCTCCAGGCTAAACAACCCCAGCTCCCCCAGTCATTCCTCACAGGGCTTGTGCTCCAAGCCCCTCACCAACCTCGTTGTTCTCCTCTAGGTGCACTCAAGCATCTCAATGTCCTTCCTAAACTGAGGGGACAGAACTGGACACAGCGCTCGAGGTGTGGCCTCACCAGTGCCAGGTACAGGGGAAGAATGACCTCCCTGCTCCTGCTGGCCACACCGTTCCTGATCCAGGCCAGGATGCCCTTGGCCTTCTTGGCCACCAGGGCACTCTGCTGGCTCATGTTCAGCCAGTTATCAACCAGAACCCCCAGGTCCCTTTTTGCCTGTGCATTGTCCAGCCACACATGCCCAGCCTGTAATGTTGCAGGGGGTTATTGTGGCCAAAATGCAGGACTCGGCACTTGGATTTATTAAACTTCCCCCGGCCAGCAGTGGGGCGATTAGAAGAGGGCTTTAGGAAGCACGGCGAGCACGGACATGGAACGCCTCTGAGGGCATGGCATGGCAGTTTATGTGATAGTTTTTGCAGGCAGCGCAAGCAGGCAGACTTTCAGGTTTCCTCCTGCTAGTGGGGTTTTTAGTTTGTTGTTTGTTGCGATTTTGCTGGTTGGTTGGTTTGGGGGTTTTTCTCTTAGTAATGGTTTTTGCACCATCAGAAGTCACAGTTAGTGAAAGTGTATGTAGCCAAATAGAACCCTCCACGAAAGATGCATCTGTCCAGACCCCTTTCTGTGTGCAGTGTTTGAGTATTAGGACACACATCTGAGTGTGCATGGCTCTAAACAACTACTTCTATAATTATTTCTACATTATGTTGTTAAACAGAGCACTCTCTGTTGCAACAAGTATTCTCTATGCAACAAACAGCGCACTTTGGAGGCAAAAGCTGTGGGCTTGACTATCTTGAGATAATAAAAATGAACTGGTATTTCCCATTTCCTGAACCCTTGCTCCAACATGGGAGATATTAATGTCTGTGGAATTATTCTCTGACATGCAATGGAGAGGTTCATTTTTAGGAAGCTATATGATAACACCACTTTATCATTAGAAAAAATCCCCAGCAAATGGTTATACTGAATATTTCAGTGTACAAAAATTATGCCAGTATAAAGAACATCATTTTCCCTTTAGGAAGGTGGAAGGAGGATGGCCCCAAAAACATGGTCTGCTAGCTCACCTCAGGGAGTTCTGGCTGAGGAACTGCCTGCTCTGGGGAAGCTCCATCATGTGAATTATCCTAAACTAGGGAAGGATCAAACTCAAAATGGTTTTATGTTTCTACTCATTTTCCCTTAAAGTACTGGTGACCCTTGGACATCGAAAATCTCTGTGGCATTGGGAGATGCATTTTTCTAGGTGTGGATTTCAGAATCCACAGAAGAGAACCATAAATTTTTAAGCATGATTGTGTTATATCTAATGAGGCCATAAACACTTTCTCAGAGCAATGCATTAAAGACTGGAAGGAGCCTTTTCATAACTGAATTTTTTCAAGCCCATCCCTACATCAGGCACATGGTGACAAAGTCTGTCTTCTTTTCCTCACACGATGTCCCAGCCCCTCTGCAGGGCACAGAGCCACATCCAGGAAAGGCATGAATACATCTCACTCCTGTGCTAAATCACAGCGCAGGAGTTTTAGGAGCACATGCATCAGATGCTGCTATTTATTGGGCTGATTAGTTGTAGCTGATATAGCAGGTGTAATGTATTGAGTACATGCTTATATACTTACATTATCATTTCCCCTGCCTATTACACTGTAGTTAAAAAAAACAGTGAGAAAATATGAACTGTTGTCTTATGATTCTTGCTAAACAGACATAAATCATTGCCTTTAAAACTCAGGACAGGATAAAACTTAAAATACCTCAGTAATTTAAGATAACAAGAATATTACAATACATTATAGGTTTGGGTTTTGTTGTTTGATTTTTTGTTTGTTTGTTTTTCCTGAAGAAACATTAAAGATTTAGAAGAAAGAGAGAGAAATTCTTTTATTTCAATGTTTTTGCCTTTAAGAGTCATGCTATCATGATCCACTGCAATGCAACACTTTGGTAACTGCCAGAAAGCTGAAAAACCTACAGACAAAGAAAATTCAGGAGAGGATAATCTTGCACAGTACAAGTTTGGTGACAGATTAGAAAAAATTGCTCGAATAGCATTTACAGCTGTTGGATTGAAGGCCATTATGCATTTAGCTTAAGTCCTTTGATGCTAACCTAGGTAATTTCTTAATGGTTGTTTGGCTGATAAGAAGTAATGATGGTTTTCATGTGCTGTTCCTATCAGACCTGAAAAGCTTTTTGGTAATTGATGGTGTAAACTTCAAGTGTGGAAAAACAGCAACAAAATAACCTCTCTGTAGGTGAAAAACAAAACAAAACAAAACAAAACAGCACCCAACCTCTGTGTAAGTAAAAATCAAACCCCAGAACAGCTTTTGAGCCTTAAAAACTAAAACTAATCTAATCACGTCAGAGGAACTGTGAATGTGTGCTGTATTTCAGTCAATATGACTGATTACCTGTCACTTACTTAGCTCTGATTTCTTCCTACTGTGCACTTTGGAACCATCTTTGCTTTAGAAACTCAGACGCAGCATGTATGAATTGTTAGCTCACTTCTGCCTTGTTTTCCTGAATGATTTTGGGGCTAAATAATTAGCCCTGTCAGTTATTTCAGCTTAAAAGCTTCAACAGCATCATCACTCACTTATTTTTATCATCCTCACTGATGCCACTCAACATGAAACAAGAAGTCATGACCAAGAAATATTTATTGCTACCAGCTTTCCTATACATGGAAATATCCCGACTTGCATGCAATATATGTGACTAAAATCAGCGAAGGGGGAGCTAGTTGCAGAGTCCAGTTTTGTATGCAGTGAGGAAAGTGAGGGCTTTCTCCTTTGGTACATCCCAAATCACAGGAGTAAACTTGGAAAACACAATTTAAAGAGACTTGTGCTAGTAGAAGAAAGGTTTTTGTTGGCAGAGAAGTCACATCAACAAAATTTGACAGAAGTGTTTGAGCAGTGTAACCAGCTGCTGTGTAAGTTTGTCTGAGGTGCCTGTTCCATCATTCCTGGAAGCTGAAGAGAGCAAGTGCTCTTCAGGGCCTTTGGGAGTAAAAGGCTATTACTCAGGCCTGTTTCAATATACCTCTATAGCAAATGGAGATAGAGGTGTATACAGGCAAAATGGACAATAAAAAATGAATAACGCTAAATTGTCACAGCAAGTCCACAGCAAGAAGTAATGTCTGCTGGAAACAGAAAAATAAAAATCTACAAAACTGTCTATCTCATTTGATGTATAGCAAATATTGATCATTTCAAATGTCCTCCCTACAAAGACTGAGCCTGTCTGAGATCTAGAAGCATTTGGACAACACTCTTAGGCATATGGTGTGGTTCTCAGGGTATCCTGTGCAGGGATAGGAGTTGCAATCAGTGTTCCTGATGGGTCCCTTGTACCTCAACATATTCTATGATTCTAGGAATCTGTTATTTGAGGGAGGAGAGGAAAGGAATGAGGGTTTCATGCTATATATTATATTCTCTTGAATTTTTTCTGCAATCTGGCAACAATATGCAGTATTTGTTTTCATTTATTTTATTCTGAAAGTAAGTTGTCACAGTAGAACAGTTAACAGCTTCCATATTCTGTGAAGATAACATTACAGGAAGGCAATGGCACTATAATTACATACTACATCTTCAGAAATCTGACTCTTGCAAGTTTGAAGATTGCTTCAGAGTTTCAAATTAGTCTGGATGACCACATCTTTATTGCTGTTGAATTTCTGGAAATGATGAAATGCCAAGTCATTGACAATAACTGATAAAAGCCTAAACAATCAAAAATGAATAATTTAGTCTTTCTTTGACTTTATCTAAGTCCCATATGCTTTTCAGCCAGATACAATTTTTTATAGGGAAATGTTTGTTTTAATGAATCTGAGTGATCTTCAGATCACTAAAAGTAGATCAATTTGTCAAAGATGGAAAAATCTATGATCATGCGCTCTTACATTTCATTTTCACTAAAATCGTGGATGTAAACAGCAAATGCTGCAGCAGTGTCTTCTGTTACCAGATATAAGTGCCTGTAAAAGACTTGGACATCAGTGTTAGGATTATTTTGTGGAAACTTAATATGAGATTCAAGTGAAGCCATTGTGGTTTCTTTTCTGCATAACTTGCATAGCAGAGACCCAGTAATACATGTTTGTAAATGACATTAAATAATAGCAGGATTTGTGATTGTATCATGAATGCCATGTTATAATTTTATTCTTTACTCAGAATCACTTAAGTACAGCTAAGAAATAGCTGAGATTACCTTGTCATGACATCATTTTGTGTCCTAATAATCTTTTCCTGCTGTTAGAACAACACTAAGAAGTCCAGCTTCCTTTAGTATGTTCCCTTGGAAAGAAAAGTAGTGAAATGATAATTGCTCTGTCTTTAGTAGCTCAGTCAATGGGTAATACAAACCTATACACTGTGATGTCCAGAAGTGAATGTTGGTGCAAGCTGACTTTACTTATGGAGATTTTCTCTAACAAAAAAAAAGCAAATTTTGCCCAGTGGTGTATGTATTATGCATACTGACAGGCAGAGGGAGAAAGCAAACAAAAGATTTTTTTTCAGAGGCAATCAAACAGAAAATTATATAGGTACCACAGCCCAAATGACTAGCTCACAAAAGAGTGAGTGTATTCCTAATCCAGCAGTGCTAATGCCATTTTTTTTTT
Organism: Donacobius atricapilla; assembly: GCA_013397315.1. Taxonomy (NCBI): domain Eukaryota; kingdom Metazoa; phylum Chordata; class Aves; order Passeriformes; family Mimidae; genus Donacobius; species Donacobius atricapilla. The sequence continues at coordinate 283,696 of WBMY01008619.1, forward strand.
GTCACCTGAAAATATTGTAAAGCTGAAAAAGCTGACACAGCATGCATTGTAAGGAGATAACAACAGGGAACAGCATCTGCTGCTAAATTCAGTGGCTGAATGTGAAAGTCATCTATCCCGCTGTTATATAATAAAAAGCTTCTCAGAGCCTCATTTTCTGATGTGTGGCTGAACCACTGCTGAGTGGAAATCTCTGAGACATCCCCCTAATGTGTCTCCCAACAGTCACAGTTGCCTGTCCTGCTATGATGTAGAAAAAGAAGGGCAAATTTCCTCCTACGTGTCATATGTAGCAGAACCAAGCAGGCCATTGCTGATGTTTTCTGAAGGGGCTGCTCTGTAAGAGCTGTGGAACACTGACCCAGGAAAACAAAATTAACCAAGGGAAATAAAATGATGGTGCTAGCTTTGTTGAGAGACAGGATGAAGTGAATCAAACATCCTGGGCTCAAAACCAACTCCAAAAGTTGCTGGCAGTTTTGACAGCAGAGACTGCTGCGAGAAGAAAGGCGAGCTCTCCCTGCCTGCTGTAAATACTGATCATGGATGTGTTCAGTGGCAGCTGAGCAAAGTACCAACTCCAGCAAGAGGTGCAGCTAAGCAGGGAATATGGGCACTTCAGGAGCAGTGGAATAAGTCAGAGCACCATGTTACAAGCCCAGGCCTGCTGATATGGCTGTGGCTAAAATCAAGACTGCCTCGGAACACTTTGGACTTTTTCATTTATGTCTAACATTTTCCAACATCGCTGTTCCCCTGAATGAAATTATTTTCTCCTTATATATCAATTGCAATACTTATTCTAAAAGTTCGATTTTTCTTTTTAATTATAATTTGTAGCAAATAGTCTGAAAGCATAAGTGTTCTAAGCGAAAAATTGTTTAGCTCTGAAATTTTAGTAAGAGCACCCTCTGGTGGCTCATGTTTGAACAATATATCTTCTAAAAGGAGTTGTATCAAGAATACTGAATTTTAAAGAAATGGGTGGAAACTTTTTCCACGGAATTTTTCCTTTCAACCAAGGTGAAAGTCTTAAATATATTTTCTAAAAAAACCAAACCAAACCAAACCAATTTAAAAAAAAAAAAAAAAAGGGAGGAAAGTGCTTCTAAACATGCACTATCTATAAGTACAATTTAATTCATTAGTGTCAATCACATGTGAAAAATCAAAGACAGAAATATAGATATTTATCTCAAGAGATATAGATACTAAGGTCTTTACAGTTTCAATGGACAAAATCTATTATCTAGGGGAAGTCAGTAGATAAAACTAGAATATATTTTTCCAAACCTTTGTTGGTTTCACCTCCTAATTTTAATTAGATTATTTAAGTCTTTTTATTTTGTACAGGCTGCATGATTTTAATCAGAAACACCTGTGTTAATTACCAAGAAATCCCAAGAATGACTGTCTACCGCTTTGTCACAGGTATCTTCCATTTAAAAGTACCTGAGACCTCTCACGTTGGTTCTGCTATTGGACGGATCAGAGCTGTGGACCCTGATTTTGGGAAAAATGCAGAAATTGAGTACAACATAGTTCCAGGAGATGGAGGAAACTTGTTTGACATCACAACAGATGAGTACACCCAGGAAGGAGTCATTAAACTGAAAAAGGTATGTGGCACCCAAGGGTGGATGTGCCTATGACTTAAGTGGTAAACTAGGTAAGGGAATGAAACGTTTTGCAAGTTTGTGTAATAAGAAGCACACAGTAGTAGTGCTACATAAGTAGTTTATATCTCTATTTGAATCCATGGCTGTAATCTTCATTTTAAAAGGCATTGCAGTTTAGTCTTTCATTTCACATACAATCAGGTAGGACATTTCATAAATTATGTCATGGTGAAGAAGTAATTCTAATCTCTGTCTAAAAAGTACAATTTCTCTGTTATGGGAAGTTTTCTACCTAAAATCATACAAAAACATTTTAGTTCAGAGCATGGAATGAAAGAGTTATATTTTATGTTAGATAAAATGTAATAATTTTGACTTATAAGCATTTTATTTTGCAAATTTTGACTTTGTGTTTGTTATTTTAATAATGAATATTGTAAAGTACTATGGTGAATACTGCTTTTATTCAGGGTAGAAGAGTCACAAATGGTTGCAAATAGCCATGTCCTACTTCCAGTCTCGTAGTAGTGTACCAAGTAGCTGGTTATCAGATACTCATGCAGGAAAACACACTACATCTCAGCAATTCATGTTGCTTTAGTGCACTAGAAAAAGTTCAAAATTACTGAATTAATGAATTTCAATTTAATGGAAAGGATGTATTTCATTTAGAATTTAGTGATTAAAACACTCAGTAGGACAAGTCCAAAACAGGGAATGTCACTTTTCAACCAGTTATTTTCTGATCGCAGCCATTTACAAATACACCAATGATCAACTTGTTCAGTAGAAAGAAATCTGAACCACAAGTCATTTGGGAAGGCACAGTTATGTTTTACAGATTGCTCAGACTAGAAAGTGTAAATTTTGTAAAAAACAAAACTATTAGCTGAACACTATACAAGGGTCTGGGAAGGGAGGAATTCTGGACATGTATATTAAGATAAGCTTTAGGAAAAGTGAAGCTTTAATTCTAAGTTAATTTAGAATGCAGGTGCTTAACTTTTCTTGGCTCTGACCATAGATCTCTATTTGCATTATATTCATTCTAATAATGGAAGTGCTGGCTTCAACCTCTTGACCTGGGAAAGAGTAAATTATCCATGGGTGCATTAAAGGACAAGATGATGTCAAGTCGCCAACTCGTTCGCTAGTTTTAATGGAATAAAATGGAAGTCACTACACTCACAGGAAGTAATTTGTCAGTGAGACACAAACCCTTTGACCTCTTCACACCCCCCTTCTTTTCTGACTAAAGGTTTGAGTGTTCTGTTTCCTCCTAATGGGAATTTGTAGACTTTGTTTCATTTTAAAAGCCCCTTCTGGTCACCTTTTTCCCTCCATGCAGATGACTCAAAATGAGTCCATTTAGAGCTGTCAGGCTGGGCAGCTGCATACCCCTTCATATGCAATGCCAGTCAGAAATTGCACTAAGAACCATTAAAAAATTAGTATTTGATCATCAAGAGCAGATTTTTGATAGAATTCAGTTCTCCTTGCATTAGTCCTAAGCCTCCTCTGTGCTTCTTGGTTTTATGCACAACAACAGAAATTTCCATATTTGTGATTAAGTGTAGGTATTACCCATTGCTGGTTGTCCAGATTAGCAGTGATGATGTTGATAAGAAGGGTACCAGGGTAATTAAAAAAGTACTTCAAGGCTCTGAGTTGATTGGTTGATGGGACAGGAGTGCAGGCACTGTTCTGTTCAGTTACTTCAGGGGCAGAGATGAATGATGAAAAGAACAGAAAAACCCATGTAATCAATAAGTGGTTTAAGGGCTGGTGCCATTAGCACAATTTTGAGATTTTTAATCATGATGCAACTTTTACAGCACCAGACCTGCTAGAGTCAGATGGGCTCCATCTATCCAACAAGGATTCTAGCCCATGAATCGGCCGGGCTGAATGAGAGGCCTCTAAACTAGTTTTGGAGGGGGAAGGGGATGAAACCACACTCTCCAGACATGAGCCTAAGGGTGGTAAGCCAGAGGGTGAAATCAGCCCAGCTGAAGTGCATGTACACTGTACACTAATGTACCCAGCATGGGCAACAAACAAGAGGGGCTGGAAGCCATGGTACAGAAGAAAAGCTATGACACAGAAACATAGTGGGATGACTCACATGACTGGGGTGCTGCAATGGGTGGTCACAGGCTTTTCAAAGGGATGGGTGAGGAAGCAGAGGTGGTGGGGTGGCTCTGTACCTTGGGCAGTCTCTTGACAGGATAGAATTTGAGGTCAATGGTGATGAGGTTGAGTGCCTATGGGTAAGGATCCAAGGGAAGGCCAACAAGGCAGACATCCTGGTGGGAACTTATTACAGACCACCCAACCAGGATGAAGAGGTGGATATATTATTCTGTAAGCAGCTGGAGGAAGTTTCAAGATCACCAGCCAAGAGTGGGGCTCCACTGGCCCTTCTGTTAACTGACAGAGAAGGGTTGGTGGGAGATGTGGTGGTCAGAGGCCGTCTGGGGTACAGTGATCATAAAATAACAGACTTTTCGATGTTTGGTGAAACAAGGAGGGGCATCAACAAAACTTCTACACTGGACTTCTGGAAGGCAAACTTCAGCCTATTCAGGATGCTGATCAGAGAGTACCTTGAGAAGCAACCCCTAAAAAACAAGGGTCCAGAAAGGATAGACATATTTCAAGAAAGAGCTCTTGAAGGTGCTGGAGCAGGCTATCCCTCTGTGTTAAAAGATGAGCTAGCAGGAGAAACAACTGACTTATCTGGGCAGGGAGCTTTTGAAAAAACTAAGGAGAAAAAAAGAGGGTATATCATCTTTGGAAAAGTGGGCAGGCTACTCAGGAAATGTTTAAGGATGTTATTAGGGAATTGCAGAAGGAAAATTAGAGACGTGAAAGAAAAAATAAAATTGACACAACCACTTCTATCTCTAGATACTTTTGAGCTGGTCCATGTATTTAGTCTTTACAGCAACAAGATAGGGCATAATCTGAACTAAGGAACTTTTACAACAGCAGAACTTTGATCAGTGTTGGCTAATGTAAATGATAGATCCCTGTCACTGAATATGGGGGAAAAAACTGTAATCCTAATCCCTTACTAATCATCATAGGGAGAGGGGACAGTGAGAGAATGTGAAGATCAGGAAATACCAGCTTTGATCTATGCAGGAGTATGGAAAGTAGATAAACTAAACACACTGGGCCTTCAGCAAAATATGCCTTAATGGTGACCCTACACTTTGTCTTTTACAAAACTTTTCTCAAGAAAAAGATCCCTTTCACAAAACTTTAAATCATCCAGGTGTTTTAAAACATATTGGAATCATCTAAAAGCCATTCATTTAGGTTCTTTGCTAGAACCTAGGTTAAAAAAGAACAATATGGATCTTGAAGATATTGTTCACTCTGTTGTCTTTTTATACCTTTACACTTGTAGTAATATAATTGTGTTTTCATGGGTTGTAGTTTTCAGATTACAGAAGTGCTGGACATTCACAATTCTATAGACACCTATTAAAATGCATGCTACTTGTGCAGTACAAGCCTACTGCAGCACTATTCATTTGCCTGCAGAGACGCAATTTTACATTGCAAGATGTTCAATACACTGACTTGACCTTGTAGGATTATGCAAATATTTAAGTATGTATTGAAGTCTTTTTTAAAATGAAAGTGGGTGAATGAATAAGACGAACACATTCAATTAAGAATTATAAATAATAAATGGTGAAAGCCATTTATAAAAAGTGCTACATGCTTTAAAAAGCAGGTTTGTGCTTTCTTCTCTATTACAGCATATTCTGGTGCTGTAAGTGCTGCAGTAATTCAGTGCTGAGCCATTTCAAAAACATTTATAAAATTCCTTTTATTTTCCCTGAAAAATTTCTTGCAGACAGAAACTGTCCATCACTGCACAGATGCTTTTTTGGTCTGTCGTTATGCAGAAAAACATTGAGAAATTCCTATATCAAAATTGATAAAAAATGAAGCCTTCCTGGACTACCTATATTTTTGGTGGAAAATATATTTGATGAGAAAAAAATTGCACAGGCTAAACTGTTCCTTTTAGCACACTAAGTGTGTTGATGGATGCAGAAGGCCATTCTCTGCCTGGGGGATTCTAAATGGGTAAGAACAGCTACAGCTGGACAAGTTTCAGATCTTAAATCATCTATTTTGGTTGCTCATTTGTTGTTGTGCTATGATCCTATATGTCTGATTACTACTACTCTTGTGCTAATTACATATATTAAAAATGAAACAGCTTTTTTTATATTCTGCTAAATAAATCATCCAAATGCCATCTAACACCACTGTGTGGTTAGTACTGTAATATTTTTTTTTTGTCTCAAAATAAAAAAAAAAACCAGTATCCCTAAAAAAAGGGGGGTTGGGGGAGGGGAGGAACTTGGCTTAAGGGTAATGCTTTATACAATTCTCTGTAAGAGTCAGAAATATTATTATGTTAGGAATAGAATTATGATTCCCTCCGTTGTCTAGTATTGTTTAATACCGTGTTTATTGTATTTGGTATTTAGATAGAATCATCTATTGTACCCGAATCTTCAGCAAACTAGAGCGGGTGTAAGCTATAAGAAACATGGTGACAGAAGGGGCCATCTCCTTCATGCTAGAGCATAGTGGCCTCAGATGTGTCAGTTCCAGACAAGGGACTGATTATGAAATCTTTAATCACTAGGCACAACAGTAAAGGAAAACAGAAGGTTCCAACCTTCTCTGAAGAGTTAGCACTAAATTTATTAAACCAAGGATGAGTGTATATGATAAGCCCATTTTAGGTTGGCTTCTGTGCAGAAGCTTTTTCATTGGCTCAGCATGTGCTAATCCAGAGACTGAGTAGGGTTCAAGCACTGAACTTGTTCTGCTTGGAGACATTACTTTACTAATTTGTGCAGTTTCATCAAAACCTTGGGAAAAAACTGTTTCTAGGCTTCACCTAGAAGCCCTGTTGTGATCCTACACTGCTCCACTATACTGGGTGAGCCACATGGTTCAGTGAAAGGTCAAGGTACAACCACATCTTGTTTTTTGTGAGCTGTGCACCACTACTAAAACTGACTGATCAGATGACAAAGCTGTGGCCATGAAATCTCAGCGTGTCACAGCATTGCACAGTGAGAAACAGTAACTTTAGTGATGATAAAATAGAAGAAACTGGGGGCAACGAACAGAACCAGAAGGTGCAGGAAGGTATTAGGAGTGTGCGCTTCCTTTTAACTGCAGGAGGCACTTTTTAGAAGCCTTGAAGTACAGTTAGCAAGTAGTACTTTGACTGTTGGCTAAAAACTCAGTTGTGTTGCCCGTGGGACAGCCCATGTATATAGTTCTGGGACGTTGCTGCTATGTAAGAGCAGTCTGAGAACACCTGTACCGCACAAGAGCGAGCATAAGGCACTCTTGTTGTCCTTCAGTGGGAACCACATTAAAGCTACTCCTTGCTTTACTGCCAAAACTCTACAGATTGCCCATCACACCCCACCCACTCTTTCTCCAAAAGCAGGGAGTTTCCTCTGCAAGTGTGAGCATAGGCACTGTCTGCCTGTAATCATAACTCATGAGTTTGTGGGAGTGGGAATAGTGGTTGTGTATTTTGAGGAGGAAGAGCAGGTGATGTTAAGTCCTTCAGTACAGGCAGAAAGTGATGTGCTGTGCGCAGATACAATCACAAAGAACAGGGAAGAGGAGACATTTGGTCTTTGTAGTTTGTGGATAGAGCTGTTTAGTTTGGTTTTCCTTGGAACAAGAAAGACCTTCAGAAATGGGTGAGAGGCTTGAGAGCAGCAAACAACTGAACCCCTGACAATGGTCAGCTTCTCCCCTTCTCCAGATGCAGAACAGACATGTATTTTGCCCACTTCCCATCAAATCTTGAAATATTCACTACAGATCTCATTTGTTACTATGCATTCTCAGCTCTAAGTTATGAATGTTCCTGGTTGATCAAGAGCTTACTTTACTAAACCTGCTCTGTAATACCACTTTTTTCCTTATGCTATTCAGTGCAGAAGTCCAATTGCTGAAACTTAACTGCTCATACAGAAACTGTGTCAATGCACAGCAAATTGTCTTATGCCACTGTTTCACAAAATGCGTAGGTGCTTAACCCATTTGAAGGGGAAAGCTTTTCTGATTTTTGAAACCAGCACATGTGACCCAGAGCTGTTCTGCAATTGCACAATGCTGGTATGAAGTCAAGTCTTGGTTATTATGCACTTCCTATCAACCCAGTCCTACAATCCATAACTATCCATATACCCTGGGTCATAAAATCTCATCCCAGAATATAGCTTTTCCATCATTGTAGGTGAAAGCCTCTATCAGAAACAATACTCTTGTATTTCTTATGTATGCATAAAAGGCAGAAATTTCTGGAGTTTCTAGTCTTGCCTCTTTGCAAAGCAGAACAAACTGATGGTAATTCTTTTTCCACCCTTGTTGTGCTTATCAGTAGAACTCGTATCTTTCAGACCATTTTTTTCTTTCAATTTTTTAATTCTCTCTCTCTCCCACTATCTAATATAAAATTTTAGTTGTAAATTCATCTATATAGCAGCAGTTCTTAACTTCTGCCTTAAAAGTGGAAAAAAGTAATATTTTAAAATATGTTTATTTTTAATAAAGAGCTATTTTTGTGCTGTCCTAGTCACAGTAAATAAGTCCATTCATGGTACTTACAGAGTTGCAAGGTAAAGTGATTCATCTATGTATTTGATTTGGGGATTTGTAGAATGGCTTTGCTGAGCACAGGTGTGTATATGCTGATAGCACTTTGCTAGGCAACTATATAGAGCAGCTTTTAACCTCAACATAGGAAAAAGCGGATGAGGACAAGTTGAGAGGACCAAATACATCTGTCACTAGTACTTAAAATATCAATTAAAAATACGCCAATTATTGAATAGTTCACAGTTGATAAGGCATCACCTTGATATTAGCAAAAATGCTGTTTACTGTTAAAAAAAAATATTCTGTAAAATAAAAGCCATATTCAAACTTACCTTCTGCATGTAATTACTTTTATAGAAGGAATAAATATTCTTCTCGCTTATTAAAAAATCTATTAAGTAATTTTAATAAAATCTTCTCAATTGAAAGACATTTCAAGAACCTTACAGGGCTGGTTTTGGTTGGTTTTTTTGTGCAATTCTACTGCGTTTGTATCCTTAACAGCATTCCAGATTCAAAAGGAAAATGGGACTGAGCACCCTCAGACAGTTATAATTTAACAGCAAAACATAGTGGTGGGGGTTCTTTTGTTTGCTTGTTGGTTTGGGGTTTTGTTTGTTTGTTTCTTTGTTTTAATACGGGTAAAATATTGTGTGGACCACTCCTTTCCTTGACAGATTTTAGTGATGTCTACTAAAAATTAAAAATGTATTAAAATGCTTTTTAAACATGTTTTAAACCAAAAATCAAAAAATTTAAAAGGTTTTACCTGAGACCTATGCAGACATTAAATTTTACTGCTTTCGGGCAGACTCTGGACAATTCATACAAATGCCTCAAACTGTCAGTGCTATCTATATGACTCAGCTGTTCAAATATGGGGAAAACAGAACTGATCGGGAGATTGTAGCACGCCATTCCCATACGCACGGGACAATAATGCCATACTCTTGTTACATGCTATATGTTGTACGAAATCTTTTTCTTTTGAAATTAAGTCCTAGGTTACCACTTGCAACATTTCCCACCTCTCCATACATTTCAGTTGCAGTTTAGCCTCACTTAGGCTAAAGGCTAATTTCTGCTATTTAGTGGGAGTCTGTCACTGATTTCTTTCTCTCATGATGACTCATCACTTTCAGCCTGTCTCTTCTTATTTTGACTGTCATCTGTGCTTTGCACTGGCTGCATAACCTCTAACTATATTCATCACCAGACCTATAGAAGGACAAAGAGAGAAGATGAGTTGCTCTGAGGTTACAGTGGAAAAACGTTATTCCTTCTTGGGATAACACTGCCTATTTAAAAATATACTTTAGTATTTCCCCATAATGCTGGGCGTTAGAGAAGTAATGCACCCACTTTGCTTCCTGCGTAGCTTTGCAGTAAAATATGCCAGTCTGAACAGAACTGTTTGAAATCTTACTGCTTTCTGTTCCCCTTGCATCAGGAAATGTTGTGACTGGGCACTGGCCATGCACCATGATCTTATATAAGTGCCTTGAAGACTAATGTGGTGAAAGACAGCCTGCAAAGACTGAATGAATTATGGCTTTTTCCATTAATATATCTCTTCAAAAATATACTGATGTATTACAGGAGCCAATCTGAAAAGTTTTAATGCAATTTTGGTGGTATGAAAGATACATACAAAGTATTACCCAGAACTACAATTTATGTGGGAGCTTAGATCTCTTGCTTTCTCTGTCTTAATCATTTATCTCTAGCTTAACCTCTGACTTTTTCTTCTGCAGGCTAAGTTCTTAAACTTCAGGTTTCTCCTCTTGTTCTCTTGTTATATTTTTTGAAACTGTGTTAATAATTTATGTACATATCTGGAGAAGAGTTTTTTGGGGTTTTTTGTTGTGGTGTTTTTTTGGGGGATGGGTTGTTTTTTTTTTTTGGTAAAATTGTTTTGGAAATGCATAACAAGTGTGCACGAGTGTTGCCCTGATTTTTTTAACCTTCTCTCCTGTTTCACAATTTCTTAGTTTGGGTTTTTTTCTCACGCCAGTAAACACTGGCCAATATTTTCATAACTTCAAGGTAGTTTTCATTCCTATTCTTAGAGATATGGACAGCTGATGGACAGTTGTCTTGACCAATAGGATGGGCAGAGGTGTCAACCTTCTCCCCCAATCCCTGGCCTTTGTAAAAATACTATATAATGAGGTCAGATCTTTTAATAAACTCAGTTCTCAATTTTCATACCTTCTGAAAAGTGTGTGTGTGATCTGTGTGTGTGTGACATACTGCGTCACATAAGTAGTATAGAAAATGAAAACACAATGTGGCAGCAATTTGGATAATGGACCAACGTGTCTATTTTTACTGAAAGCAACATCTTTGGATTTCACCACTGGGGCATGAGATCTACCAAATTTAACTTTGTCTGTTTCTTCTCAGGCTTAGTTTCTTCCTCTTTATGTCATTCCAGACACAAAGGTGCAGCACATACTGGCTTTTCTGGTAACTTTGTCCCTAGGAGGATGCTTGTGTTTGGTAGTGAATTGCTTTCAAGTCTGATCATTTCTATGGCATTGAGAATTACCTGGCTAATTTTAAGTCCCCAGCTCAAAAAAAAAAAAAAAAAAAAAAAAAAAAAAAAAAAAAAAAAAACAAAAAAAAAAAAAAACACACATAACTCNTCATTTAACAGAGCATCTAGTCTACTAAAATTACAAAAATTACAAAGTCTTTCATAAGGATTTCTAAGTATGGTAACTGTTCAGCTAATGCAAGTCCAGGTAACTCAATTGATTTTAATGGAGATATTAAAATTTACACCAGTCAGTCATCTTGCCAGTTATGTCCTATTGTGATGAGGACAGAAAACTGAAGAATTTAAATCTATCCTGGCTATGACAACTGACTGAAAACACTGGGGAAAAAATAACAGACGTTGAAATAGTCTTGTTCATAGACATGTAAACCTGCTCTTTTTTCCAGATAGCATATTCCTTCCCATTAGCAAATTTCCATCTTAACAATTATAGGCAGAAACCACTAGGTGCCAGTGTTACCCAGATATCAGGAAAAGGCTCTGTTAGAAACGTTAAAAACAACATGAAAGCCAACACGTATAAATCCTTTAAATGAAAATAAAGCTTCTGCATCTTTTCAACTAAAAAAGACTGCATTAAGGGTTTTGAGATGATTACTTTTCTAGAAGTAAAGGCACTAAATTGATACGCATTGACAGAAGCCCACGTCAAAACAACCTGATTGCAGGATACATTCTGTTGAAACCCCACATAAATACACAAAAGCTGCTGTGCCGTCTTCAAGACCTTATGAATTACACCTAGGATCATAATACAGAGCCAAAGTCTGCATTCTGCAAAGTACATGCAGTTCAAACATATGGCATGAATAGCAGTTCACTGCTAAGATTGACATTTTACAGGAAAAGATTGTTTCAGATCGAGTTAAAATTCACATTCCAAGTCATACCTGAAGTTTAGTTTGACTCACTGGTATATATCAGAGTTTTCATTTGGGCTCATCTTCATCTCTGTCATGGTCTTCTGAAAGCTTTTCCTGCTTAAATTAAAAAAAAAAAGGAAATTTTCTATTTAAGGAGCTGGATCAGCTAGAGACAGCTGATTGCTGGTGCATGGGAGTTGCAAATGCAAATCTCTGACTAACCTGCACTCAGCTCATTTGCAAGAGATGAATCTCACTCATTTAACTTCAGACATCTACAGTGTAACTGTTTACACCCATGCCAGTCATCCTGATTTTTTTGATGTAGAGAAGCAGTAATTTCCTGACTATGATTCATCTGGCCTATTTCAAAAACCACCTTAGCATAAGATGAACTGCAAAACAAACTTAAATGATTGATTAGCTCAGGAGATGAGTTTTCCACTAAAGCCATCTTAAGTTTTCTCAGATTAATCCAACCAAAGTGATTTTGCAATATCTAATTTTTAGTCAAATCTAATGTTTTGCTTTTGTTTTTTTCTACAGCCATTAGACTTTGAAACGAAGAAGGCATACACCTTTAAGGTGGAGGCCTCCAATCTCCACCTTGACCATCGATTTCACTCAGTGGGTCCTTTCAAAGATACTGCCACTGTGAAGATAAATGTGTTGGACATGGATGAACCTCCAGTGTTCAGCAAGCCCATGTACACGATGGAAGTCTATGAGGATACACCTGTGGGGACCATTATAGGCGCAGTGACAGCACAAGACCTTGATGCTGGCAGCAGCTCAGTTAGGTAAGAGAGCTTTTCCTCCTTCAATAACTGACAACCCAAAGTACTGCTGACAGTTGGATGCACTGGCAAAGAACTTAGCATAAAGATATAAAAAATACCAAGTCTGTCACTGTAACAGATAATTGATACTCTCAAGAAATATTGGAAGGAGATGCTCGTTTGGGTGAATTATCTGGAAAAATACATTAAGTGCTCTCAGCTTCTTATCATACTCATCATGTAAGTTGCCACACACCGGCATGACTTCAGAGATGGCACGTTAAGACTAAGGAATAGCATGGTGTCTGGGTGTCACAACCCACTGGTAGAGGGCTATAAATATGCTATAAGTTCTCCTACAGGCTGAACAAAGACACGTCAGGGAAGTCTCAGGTTTTTCCTGTTTAATCACCATAACTCTGACTCATAAGGTGTTGGCTAACAAGCCCTTAAATTCTTAGTGTTCTTCCCCAAGAGCGGTAGCCCGTAATTTTGTAAGGTACACTTCAATAAGTTCTCAACTCCCACAACAAGATCCTCAAAACGTGATGGCAAAACAAACCACAACACATCTCCAGAGAGACTGAGGGGGCCCAATCCATGACTCTTATAGTCAACCTTTGTGCACACCTCTTCCCTAAAGCAGATTTTTCACACTGCTTTGTTAGCACATGCACAGCCAGTGCTTCTCCAGGACATGAGTTGGCAGGTGGAAGCTGAGAATGAGTCTCAAGGTGGAGCAGGAAGTTGGCTGAGAACAGCCTAGCCCCACCTCTGCAGGATCCTCTCCTCGGATCACACCTTTCCTGTAGCAATACTCAGAAAGTTTGAGACAAAAAGTGCTTAGGTCTGGTCCTCTGCTCTGGGTCTTCCATAGAAATATCTCCAAAGTACAATAGTGAGAAAGAAGGTTTTACATGCTGCATCTGTTTGACTTAGACCTCAGCGGGTGACAGAACTGCCCCTTTCACAAAACCACTTACTCCCGACATCTGGCAAAGAACAAGTGTTCTGATAAATAATCATCACCTGTGTCTTGGCTGAGGCTCTGGGGACATGGTTGCTGACTGACATGGCTGTGTTCAGCGCAAGGAAACTCCTGCCAGGCAAGCCTCTCATCTATTGCTATAGCTTATTTTCATTAAATAAAAAGGAGAAGGGAATCTGGTATACAAATGTAGCATATTTATTTTGACAACCTATTTACAGCCACATTAGAAAGATTAAAGTGAACCACTGTCATGTACAGATAAGGAAGCTCCTTAAAGCTTAAACGTGGTCTAAGATACAGGCAGTCATTACCACATACTTCCAGTACCAATTTGTGCTGGGCCTGCCTGATGTCAGGAGATATTTTTATCCCCAGATTTTCATAAGAAATATTGAGACATAAAATATGTCATTGATCTTTAAATATTAATGTTTATCAAATGGGAAGATGACAGAACAGAAAATGCCACTGGTATCTACCAAGTACATGCACATTCATGCATATTTGATTACAAATTGAATTTGGATTTTTTAAATACATGATTATTAATTATGTGTATTTTGGCTCAATACTGATATACTCAAAATATACAATAAACATGCTAGTTGTAATCATATGCTAAAAATTAACATGCAACAGTGACTCTTTAGCTCCTGCTTTGTCAATTCACTGTGAATTTTTGCCTAAAACTATTACTACTGCTGTTTGTTTCACTTTTTATAATAGAATCTTCATTTTTTTTTAAATATAGAAATTTACTTCTTCATGAGTCTGTGACACATTCCTTCTCTGACAAAGGATCAAAACCTTCACTAACAAAGACTTAAGTCTGAACCTTTTTCCCTGGTCGTAGCCTATGAAAATAGTCCCAGCTAAGTAAATATTCTGTTGAAAACCATACTCTCTTGCAACCAGATAGAAAGTCATTAATCACATTGTTGAGCAGTTTTTCATATGACAGTGGAATTATTTGGATGTATAAACAATCTTCAGTAAGAGTTTTATATTTCACAAATGCTCCTAGGAGATACAGGTGCTTTTTACTGATTCTATATTTGCAACTATGCAAGAAAAATAATTGTCTCTTGATGGTTTATCCACATACTGTGTTCACTGGAAGGTTGACTCCTAAGCCATTTTATAATGTCCAAGTCTATATTTTTTAACCCTAAAATCACTACTTGGGTGTCCAAATGCCCATCTACAGTTTATACCTCTACATTTTAGTATCACTGCTCTTCTTGCTGACCCCTTACACCAATAAACTGCATCAGTCCTCCCAGAGTCACATTTATGAGTTGATTTGGCTGGTTCATACCCACAGAAGAACATTAACTATGTCCCAGAATGCTCTGGTGTTCTTCAGTGACATGACTCTTGGGCATGTGTACATCTACATGAGTTATGTTCAGAGTCCTATTTTCTACCTGTGCAGCGATGTCCTGCATAGTGGCCCAGTATAGTGGTCCAGATGGGTTTGCCCCTGTGTTGCCAGCTGGCCTTCTTCCATTGCTGCAGCCACCACCACAGGACATTAGTCACCATCCAGGAGTCAGCGTGGAGATAGCATACAGGCCACTTTTCTTATTCAGCCATCTCTAGGGCTAGCTGGATGGCTTTCACTTTGGCAAATAGACTTGACTCTCCTTCTCCTTCAGCTGTCATTGTGTAGGACTCCACACAGCAGTTTTCCACCTCCAATAGTTTCCTACCATGCAGAAAGATCTGTCAGTAAATAGAGCATAGCCTCTTTGTTTTGGGACAACTTGTACATGGTGGTGCTTCTTGGACGCTTAAAGCCACCTTCCTCCATATGGCCATTGTGCAAGGGGCATCCTCTGGATCTTTATGGATTGTCTTGGGGTGATTTTATGATACTTTATTTTGTAGTCAAGTGCTTATGCCCAGAAACACCAGCATTCTTTTTCATTTTTTTTTGTTTGTGTTTGTTTGTTTGTTTGTTTGTTTGGTTGTTTTTTCCCTTGAACTATTTTGGGTTGTATTTTTTCTTTTTTTCTTTTGACATTTTTTCTTTTTTGGCCCATATGAGGAGCTAGCTGGGAGGCCGCCCCAAACTTGAGACCTCAAAGAAGCTGAACTAACATGAGAAAGGACACTAAAACCCACCAACTTCTCCTGCTGCGAGGAAGAGACTAACATCAGAATGATTCCCATCTATTATGTCCAAGCAGCTATGCTAACTCCAGTTCCTCCCCATTCTTGAGACTAAGAAGGGCAACCTCCGCCTTTGCCTTGTGGCTGTGCTCTGGTGAGGGGTTGGAGTTAAGTTTTTGAAATTTCAATATCTTGCATTTATTCAATTCTTTTCTGTGCCTTGCAGGCACCCTTTTGTTTTTTTCTTTGATAATAAACAGTTTGGGATTTTTTTTCACTTTCACCCACTGGGATTCATTTCTCTCATGAGAAATGGTAAACAGGATTATCAAAGCCTTTATCTTTAGAGGAAATGCTCATTCCAGGGCATTTTCTAATAAATTTTTTCCCTAAATCTAGACATGGACAATACCACTTTTTATTTTACTATAGACCACTTCCAGGGCTTCTAATTCTCTCAAGTACTGGATACCTACATCTGCAGTGATCCACTTTCATGGGGAATTCACAAGATCTTCCTTAAATGGATATCATGCCCTCATGCTTTAGAGAGGCCATCTCCAGAGACTGCAAATTGCTCCTTTTTTTCCAATTCCTCCTTCAATTTCCCCATCTCGAGCAAGGGATTTTAGCTGTTCTGGCTTTATGACCTTCTATTTGTTGACTGTCAGCCCTGTTATCCCAGCATCACCTGGCTGGCAACTGTAGTCTTTCTGCAAGTATCAAGGTTCTGATGAGGTCAAGGAACAGGTAACTTCAAGTTCCTTTATGATTTGTCTCACTCCTTCAGATTTCTTTGTTGAAGGACCAGCTTTTTCATGTGACCTCTCCTCTCCTGATTGTTCTCCCTCTCCTCCTCCTTCTTCTTTCTCTTCCTCCCTTTCTTATCAATGATATGGACCTGTAGCTTGCCTTATCCATTATTTTGTTTCCACTAGTGGTGCAAGTAGTTGCTGTGGTTTGGGTCCCTGTCTCAGCCATAGTGTCCTCAAATGCAGTTTGTGTTCCTGCTCGGCTACAGTCCTCTGCAAGGGCTGAAGAGTGGTTTGACAGGCACTGGTCAGGCCCCAACACAGGGCACGAAGCTGCTGGCTTTCATTGGGGTGGGCAAGGCACTCTTCCATCATTGATGGATCAGTTTGCCAGGGTTGGTCACGTTCAGGTGTGAAGTCACAGGTAACTGGAGGCAATAACCACCCCAGGAACCTGCTCAGATCCTTCCACACACCCTGCCACCCAGGAACGGGATGACTCAGGGCACATTTCAATATCTCCATACTTAAAGTTTGTTTTGTCTTATACCAGGATGACACCAGATTCCACAAATCCCATAGTGCACCAATATTATTTGTTAATACTATTAACAATATTAAGTGGTTTAAATAAGGATGAGCAATGATCATGGGATCCTGCATTATAAACCCATTCACATCAATCTTGGGCAGGGAGATGCAGATGTATTTCCTTATCATCCACAGAAGATAGCTCACCCTGCATAGCAAGGCCGCCAAGTCAGGGCAAAGCACAGAGCCATTGTTTGTGCTAACACGTTCCCATCAAACTCAGCAAAACAAAGAGAGAAGCAGTGCTGCTGACAAACCTCATGTCCCACAAAGGAGCTTGCTACTCAATAACTGCTATTACTATAGCATGAAATATAGATAGATAGATACATGGATAGACAGACAGTCAGTTAGAGAGAGAGAGAGAGAGAAAGAAAGAGAGAGAGAGAGAGCTCTTCCTTGCTGTGCACTAAAAAGGACTGTCATGGGTTGACCTTGGAGACATGTCACGTGCCCACCATGTCACTCTATCACTACCGTTCCCAGATGGATCGGGGAGAGAAAATAAGAGAGAAAACAACTCGATTAGACAGTTTACTAAAGCAAAAAATAAACTTTGTGCATGCGTAAGTGAAGAGAAAAAAAGGGTTTATTCTCTACTTCCCATCAGCAGGGATGTTCAGCCACTTCGGGGAAGCACGGTTTCAACACACATAGTGATTTCTCTGGAAGGCAAATGCTGTAAATGACAAATGCCCCTCCTTCCTCCTCCTTTTCTTAGCTTTCATATCTGGGCTGATGTCATATAGTATGGTCTATCCCTTTTGTTAATTTAGTTGGCATAGTTGTGTCCCCTCCTAGGATCCTGGGAAATGTTGGAGACACAGAGTTGATGCTGTACCAGAGCAGATCAACCGTAGACAAAACATTGTGGGATTATCAACACCTTTCTAGGTACCAATGCAGAGCACAGCATTGTGAAGTCTGTTATTGGAAAATGAATTTCATCTCAGCCAGACTCAATACACCACTGTATAAGTACTCTTAATATTCCATAAGTTTTATATCCTCTAAATGAAAACAAAGCAAAACAAAACAAAACAAAAACCAAACCAAAACAAAAAAACAACACAACAAGACCATAAGTTAGAAAAGTGTGAATTAGTTTGAAGGTGTTGAATGCAAATTCTTATTGTATTATAACCAATCATGCTCTGTTAGCTGTTTAAAATCTAGATGAACTCACAGAACTCAAGAATGAATTCATCAATTTCATCATATTGCAAAGGAGTCCAAGCAACTTCTGAGTAAATATGTCCTCTAAACAAATGAGAGAAAGCAAGTCATACTCTTTGAAGACAGAGCCCATTAAAAATACTGGATAATACAGGTAGTACTAAAACTACTGCTAGTAGTTTCTCTACAAATTCATTCATTTTCTGTGAAATGTTTTCCTCAAATATTTTGGCCATTAAGAAGTCTGTAACAGAAAAAAAAAAAAATAGTCGACAGTCTGCCAAACAATAAAGACTGGGATAAAATCTGCACTGTATGCAACAGAAGGCAAAACTCCAGAGAGCAAGGCAAGCTAGAACATCTCCCATGAAAAGAAACAGTGTGTGTTCCAGCAACTAAATCCATGTTATCAGACAAAAATTTTATGTCTGTTATGTTAGGCACATCTGGAAGGGGGAGATAACGACTAAGGATGAAAACTGGATTCAGCTGTTAAAGAAAAATATTTTGCTGGAGAACATTGAAAATGGCAAGGGTTATATTTTTTTCTCTTTTCTTCAGTTACTGGTACCAAATTTTTAGACAAGTCAGAAGCCTTAAAAGATTTGTTTTGTAGGAAGGTATTTGCTGGAGATGTTGGAGTGAAAGGGCACAGAGAATACATTCAGTAATGAATAGGAAATTAAGCACAAGGAGAAAAAGAGCTGCCGGTATTCAACACCTGCAAAGGTTGACTGGCTTTGCAGCTGTTTTGGAACATTACCCCAGTGCACCTAATTTTCAAACTGTGGTAAATCTGGAGCTTATGTGTCTCAGATGATCTGTTTTGTCTATTCCCATTTTATCGATTAAGTTTCAGGAGATGCTCAGTATACATGTTAAGGTGAAGTCCTATGTACTTTTTGGCCATTAAAAGTCCAAAAGCAATTGAAAATACATCTCTGATCTCGTTTTCTTCTCAGACTACTCTAGTTTACTAAAGTTTGAAGATGACTGTGAGGGGAAAAAAAAAACCAAACAAAAAACCCAAACCCAAAACAAACAAACAAACAAAAACCAAAAACAAAACCAAAAAAAACCAAACAAACAAACAAACAAAACTGCTGTCCTGTACTGTGTTACAATGTCTGTAATTTGTAACCATGCAAGTTTTTGGTAAAGATCCTTGTAATTCTGGACTAGGGGTTTTAGGACTTCCTAAGAATCACTGTTTTATGTGTCCATACAGCATGAATGTTATAGTCAAAGCTGTCTGAGTAACAAGAAAGCAGAAATGAAGGGCAAGACTGAATTACATGCAGGACCTACTAGTGAATTCCATCTAACAGTGTGAGAAGTTCAACAACTTTGCACTGACACGTCTGAAGTTGTCAGATTTCCATAGAGATGATCTTCTGGCATGAAGTATAAGAGGACTATTGTCCCTGATGTGAATCGCAGATGACTCTAATTAACAATGAGTTTCATATTCTGTGCCAAAACCCTGTCCTTCAGGTCTTCTCTGCTTGACTCGGGAGTTTTGCCTTATGAACCAAAAGAACCACTCAATGCAGGAAAGCTGTGGGGACGATGTATTTTCTTGTCTAAGTCCAGAGTCATAAAATTGTGATTTTAAAGTAAAAAGCTGTGTGTACTATCCATAGGTCAGTCCTATCCTCAGTATCTTGGGGATAAGACTCTCTTCCCTGCATATGCTTCCAAAGAAAAAGCCTTCATTTTTTTCTGAACTAGTTCACAATGTTCCATACACTTTTATGAATAGGTTCAATTTTCCCAGAAAAATACTTTGTCATGTTAAGATCAAGAAAATAAAGATTTCTTCCTGACTCCTAGAACACCATATCTTAATGTCCAAGCACCACAAGATGAATTAAAGTATGTAAGAGTTTGACTTTTCAGTTCCATAATTCGTCCAACTTTTTGTGCCTACATTTTTTAAATTTACTTATTCTTCAAAAAGAAAAGTCCCACTCTGTGACATGAACATGTACCTTACAGTTCCATACATATATATAAAATCTGGGACATCTAGTTCTTGCACCTCAAGCGTCTTCATTTAATAACAGAATAAGTGACAGCTTATTTTTCTATTTTTCTGTGTATGGTATCAAGCTGGAGAGAAATAAGTCAGCTTTGTACAGATAAGAAATGTTGAGAGTCATGAATTTTGGTTCCTTTTCAGATGCTTTGGTGGTTTTGCACACTTCTTACTCTGGTGCCTCCTTTTGGTTTCTGTTGCAATTTTAGCTATACTCCATCTTTTTCATTTTATGAAACCCATTACACACTCTACTTTTCAAACCTCTATTGCAAGTTCTAATTTATCCAAAGTATCTAATTCAAATCCCTGAAGAACTACTTCTCTGTTTCTGCTGCAGATGCCTTGGTATTGTTTTCTGTCCTCCTACCAGTCCACTGTTTTCTAGTAGTCTCCTATTCCACAGTCGTTCTTTCTCCCATGGCTAATTTCTGTATTTTTAGTGTTGAACCATCTCCCCTTAGCTTCATTGGTGTCCGGCTCTACCCTCTTCTTTTCTTCTGCTGAAGACAGAGATATTTTTTTTATCTCAGTGTCTTGATATATTTGTTTCTCTTTGTTCCAGCTACTTTATCTTCTGAAAACTACGCAAACTGGGTTTCCCTCCACCATTTTCTCTGAATCCCAAAGTGTGTATTTGGCAGACACATCCTCTCTTTCCTCAGCATCCTCTCCTTTCCATTCTCATTTGGCTCGGTGAGCAACAAGCTACCATATACTCAACAAGATCCCCATCTACCTACCTTCCAGCAATGCTGGATATATAGGGCAATGAACTCTTACTTCTGGCTCCTGCTTCTCCCACTTTTTGACTCTTCCTCAGTTCTCTGTTTTCTAGCTTCTGGACTTCATCTTCATGACCTCAAGCAGTCACCTGCTCTACTCCACTGCCCTTTTCCTGTAAGCTTTTCTCCTGTGGTCCCATATACTGCTTGGCCATTCTCTAGGTTTGAATGACCTCTCTTCCTTCTCAGTGACTGGGTGGTTTTAAGGAACTGGATAGAAAAGTGACTTTTCTTCAAACAGAAGGCAGAAAAATCTTTCCTTCTGTGTATAAATTATCCATCAAAAGGAGCTGTTTTCTAGCAGCACAGTCGCTACTTTACCTTTACCTTGAAACAATGTGTGAATAACAAATTATTGTGGCAGTCCCCTTCATGGTAGTTTAAATTACTACATTTTATTTTACACTTGCAGTGGATTAGATGCATGCAAACAGTTATCACAGCTCAGCTGGTAAGTGGCTCAGTTGTATCAGTTCAGGTTCTGTGGTACCTTGATTCAGTAATCAATTGGAGCTACTGCAAGGAGAAACTACAAAAAAGGTGTGAATTCGTCTCAACCTTAATCTTAGATCTATATGCTTAAGGCTGAAGTGATCACACATGATCAGTGGGGAAGGTAAATGTAGTCACTCATTAGCCCTCTATGATGCTGCAGCAGGTTCACTGGAAACAGATGGAGTCGTGCGTTAAAAAATCCTTTGCAATTTTGGGACACATGCAGACTGACATTTTGATCTGTGTGGGTTTTCTCGAGACTACTAGGAACATGGAGCAAGGTAAGTACTTTCTGGCACAAGTCAGCAAGGCTGTGCTAGTGAAAAATCAGACCTTCCCAAAAAAAAGACTGGTAGGATTCATTTGACATGTATAAATTTTCCTAGATCAACTCCTGGATGCACTTGAAGCATGAAATATTATTTCATAAGTCCAGCAAGTAAAAAGCAACCGAAAACAAAGTCTAAAACTGAGAGAGGCCAGTAACCTTTATTTACAGTCAGTAATTCATCAACTTACTGAAGCTTGTGAAAAACAGCAAGTGATCTTCCATTGGCATATGCAGTCATCTTGCTCCATAAAATGTCAGTCAGGAGATTGAACTGAAATAGATGTGTAGACCCAAGAAGTTTATGGGCTACAGCTCTCAGTGAATGGCCTGTTTGTGAAGGAAGTGGATGCTGAAAATCAAGAAGTATGCATTCAGATCCAAAGAAAATAACCACCTGACAAGGAAAGCTTTTAAATTAATTGAGAACAGCTAAGAAGCCAAAGTGAGGGGAAAGGAACAATATGATCATAACAGTTCATTATGGTTTCTGGTTTATTTCACAGCACTTGTACCACCTGGCGATGTGACTTCACAAAGCCACTTCTCATCCCAGAGGCACAAACTGTAATTTAACCTCAAATAATAGTCTTCATGATTTTTATCATGAACTCTTATTCCAAATTTCTTCACAAATGGATTTCTCGAGGATTCTAGAAAGCCATTGTGAGATTAAAACAGCTTTAATGGCTACAGCCATTATAATAGCATCTCAATTGGTGAACCTCTCAAGGCTTGACAGAGAATTATGAGGGCTCAGGACTTAAAACTATGTCTAAGAAAAAACTATGTGCTACAGGGAAGTGTGTTAGTTGGTAATCTGCACTTTGGTACACAAGTCGACCCTGAAGCTATATCACTTGTGTAGCATAATAAATATGCTTCCCAGTATTTTTCATTTAAGGTCTTTCATCTCTTTTCACAAGGATAATTACCATTGCAATCTAGTCAGATTCCAAATTCTTTCATTCTGAATTTATCCTTTAGGTCTGTTTGCAAGCATTGACTATACTTTCCTGTCCTAAAATACTCAAGTTAATTATTATGTTTAAATAGTTATTGCATACCGAGTTTCTTATATTTTATATATTATCTTTTTTTTTCACTAGATTTGTTTGTTGATTTCAGTTTAAATAATAAAGTTTAAAGAACAGGGTTTTTGAGAGTTTTACACTTTTTGAGATCTCTGTGTTTTGAAGTTTCAGTCATATTCTTACTGTAGATAGAAACAGATCTCAGATATTTCTACTTTTACTGTGTCCTAATTCTGGGCTTCTCAGTCCAAGAAAGTCATGGACATACTGCAGGGAGTCCAGCAAAGGGCCTTGAAGAAGATGAAGGAATGGAGTATCCTTTACATGAGGAAAGGCTGAGAAAGTTGGGAATGTTCAGTCCCGGGAAGGGAATGCTCAAGAGGGTCTTAACAGTTATAAATACACTTAGTGCACATAGGAACACCTAAGGGAGGGTGGAAAGAGGATGGAATCAGCTTCTTCTCAGTGGTGACAGAGGCAGGACAAGAGGCAGTGGGAACAAACTGAGACATGGGTTGTAATGGGTTAAAATTCAAAACCGGGCGGAAACACCAAAAATGTAGTGGTTATCACATTCGCCGAATTTGGTTTGTGAAATGTAGTGTAGGGATCTAACTTTCATTTTTTTAGTGGAATAGAATTTAAAAAAAGCAAGGCAAAGCAGGCTCAGCTTAATAGTAACAGTTAGATTTATTAACACACACTAAAAGGTAAACAAAAAACAACCACAAAACCCTCTCAAAAACAACCCCTCTCCTCCCTAGCAACAATCTACTTTTCCACGAAAACAATGCAAAGAGACAAAACATCAGAACTCTTAAGTCAGTAGCACTTAATAAAATAGTCTTTCATTCAGTCTTTTGAGAGAGACAAGTCCCTCCTGATTCTTCTGGTAACTTTCCACAAGAGACACAGTCTGTGGCTTCCAGCTCCCACTAACGCAGCCCGCTCGACACTGCATTTGTGAGCTTTCCCAAATGCAGCCTTTCATATCGCCACATAAGGGCTGTGGACTTAAAA